>VYXF01002804.1:701883-776590 GCA_013397295.1 Polioptila caerulea | reverse complement strand
GAGCCGGGCGGCTCCGCTCCCCCCGCGGGGCCGCTCCGCGCCCGCCCCCGCTCCGCCGCCGCATTTAACGGGGCTCGCTGCCGCCGGCCCGGCCCGTCCCGTCCCGCCGGTCCCGTCCCGCCCGGCCATGGCGCGCCCGCTGCCGCTGCTGCTGCTGGCGCTCGGGCTCGCCGCCGCCGCCAAGTCCCCGTACCAGCAGGTCCTGCAGCACAGCCGGCTCCGCGGCAGGCAGCACGGGTAAGGGCCGCGGGAGCAGCGAGCGGGGAAAGCGCCGGGAAACGCTTCTGTCCCCCGCGAGTGCCGCCGGCAGCTCTCGGCCGACCCGCGCAGCCCCGCGGGGTCTCGGTGCGGGCACCGTGGGGAGCTCTCTCGGTAACTGCTGCCTGCATTTCTCTCTCTTTCATCCCCTGCTAACTTTTTTCTTTCGATAACTTTTCCGCCTTTCCATCGCGAAGCTTAGTATTGCAGATGTCAGTTCAGACCCTTCAATGCTTCTTTATGAGTTTATCCCTGCTAAGGGGAAAGGGGATAAAAGTCCGTAGATTTTTGAGCCATTAAAGATTTTGTGGAAAGAGTTCTCGTTTTCATGAATTTGTAGGGGAAAAAAGGAAAATCTCTTCAATGTCTCTGTGGAGTCAGCACCAACTCATTCTTTGACTGGAAACCCCAGTTAGTCCTGGAAATTTTCTTGATAAAAATAATCACTTATTTACTTATAAACCTTACAGGGTAAGGCTTATGGAAAAATGCATGTAGAGTTCTCTTGTTTGATACACAGCCTGTTACAGAGTGAGTACTTTGAGTCTTCATTAATAAGCAGAGAACTAACCCAGTGTTTATAGTTGTTACCACTGTTTTTAAAATTTATTAAGAATTTGGAATGGTGAAAGGATGACAGATTTTTCAGCTGGCTTCCATCTCTCAGGATGCTGACAGTGATTGAATTGAAGCTTCTGTTTAAGTGCATTGCTGGAAGCAGGGTCATGAAATGCTTTAAACTAAAAAACTCCCAAGATTTAAATATTGCAATTTGATACATTCTCTGGCAGTGATCCAGATCAGAATTTATGACAAGGGATGTGCTGTTTGTATGTCTGATCAGGCACACAATCCAACAGGCAAATTCTGAGCTGATATCTCTTTGTAATAGGTCAGTAATGCCAGAACTGCGGTGATTTAGGTAGAAATACAGTGAGTCTTGTTCACCATCTCTGTGTGATGTGAAACTAAGTAAGTAGTTCTGGTGGTAGCCCTGAGATTGAAGTTTGCTCAGGCTGAATAAGAGCAGTCCTGGTGTAAAGCAGTGCACTCATCTCTACAGAGAGAAGTTTGTTATGTTACTCCCTGCAATTAACAGAGGCACTGGGTAAGGTGTGACTGTGGTCCACTCTAGTGCCTGAGACCTTTGGAAGACACAAGGAACCGGAGTGCCAGAACTTCCATCTGAGTTGAGATAAATGCAGTGTAGCTGAGCACAGCTCTTTGCTCACTGCTGCCATTCTGATGGAGAGAGTGGTTTACACCAAGATAACTTTTGCACATACACAGAATTTTGAGCATTGATTAATGATGTGCCAAATAGATTCAGAAACACAAAACCAGCCAAAAACATCCTGGAGGTGGGGCATGTTGGGTTGCTTGCAGGAGCCAGCCCCAGAGGGATGTGCAACCAGGACTGCCACCCTTTGCTTCGAGCATCCCCCACACCATCAATGCCCCTATTGAGCCGAGAGCGAGTTGGGAGGCAGAGCTTGGCTCCACAGCAAAACTTGTACGTCTTAATTAACTTTTCTTAAAATGAACCAGCTCAAGTTAGTGAGAGGAGCTGAAACGTGCATAAGGAACACTAACATCTGAAGATGAAAATGTAGGAGTGCTCTTCCCAAACTGACCCAGCTTTGTGGGCACAGTGTGTTGCTGGGGAGCGCCATGGCCACAGCCACTGCAGGTATCTGGGGCTGTACATTAAGTCCTGCTTTTCTCAGCCTCTTCCCAAGGGCAGCCCCTGTCCCAGCAGCTCCCAGCTGCTGCTGCCAAGCAAAAGGCTTTGGCTGAAGGGGAACAATAGGCAGTTTTATCCTGGAGTCAGCACGGCTGGCTGGGAACGGCATGGCAGAGGTGATGAACTCCAACGAGGAGAGGGAAGAGTGTTGACAAATTCATTTTAAGCCAGACTGGGCAAGGAACCAGAACATGCAATGCGGGGAGCTGCTACTACAGCGTGCCTGCGGGAATCATTGATAACGCAGTCCTGAGCGGGGATTTTTCCACACTGAGGAAAAACTGGAAAGGAGTTCTCCCCCATAAGTCAGGGAGGGAGGAGCAGCCCCACAGAGCTGCAGTCCCAGGCAGGGAGGAGGGAGCAAGGCAGTTAAATACTCTCCTGGAGGCACAAGGGTTTTCTTGGCAGGCTGCTCCTGGGGATGCAGGGGAAGTGATCAAACAAGTCCTTCAGTAGCCAGGCTTGTCAAGATGAATATTAGAGGGATTGTCCACTGCTGTCAGCCAGATGCTAAAATCGAGGCAAGGTTTGGAATTTCCATGTAATTGGAACCATATTTCGGCACGGCGGGGCTGGGTGGCCAAGGTGGGCTGAGTCAGAGAGCACAGAGGTCTCTCTAAGTGATGATTTGGCTTGGAAGCTGCTGAGTCTGGGCCAGTTTGCACCAGCTGAAAGTTTGGTTTTGTGATTTCTAACTTTTTTTCAGTAGGTTCTTGCTCCTTGTTCCCTGCCTTATATACAGAAACTGAATGAAATCCTTTCATGAAGAAACAAGCCACCGTTCCTGGATGTGGCAGTAATGAGGGAAATGATGAGCTGAGGCCACAGGTCCCACAGGTCCTCTCTTTGCCCTCGGGGCAGGATGAAGGTGCCTGGGACACGAAGGGTCGGATGCTGCCTCCGCAGGCCCTGCAGCAGCCACACCAACAAAGGCTCATTGAAGGCAAGCCAGGCTCCCGCGGAGGTTGGCACTGCAGTCAGCCAGCGTATGGGAGACCCTCAGGTTAATTCATGCTAATGATGGCAGGCTGGCCCCTTCTGGGATGCCGCTGAAAAGCAAGCACGGCCGCAGGAGGACTTGGTGCTTGGGCTGCAAACTCTGCTTTTGTTCATTTTGGGGGGCAAGCGGGCAGCGCCTGGGTCAAACGCAGCGGGACACAGGCAGGCCTGTTCTCCTGAGCAGATCAACAAGACCTTCACAAGAACATCTCCAGACCCCATTTGGAATTTCATCTGTCCAAATGAAAAATCTGCCTTGGACAGCACAGAGCACTTCTGACAGGCTGAAGTGATGATTTTTGTGTTCTGCTTAATTATTTGTTTTCCCTTCATCCACTTGGCAGCCAATACTGTGCATACTTTTAGTGATGCTGCTGCAGCTGGGACATGGTGGTGGTGTTGGGAATCCAGACTCAGCTGGGCTAAGCATCCTAAGTTTGGTTGAGCATTTGCTACACCTCTGGTCAAGCCCAGAGGCAGTTGATGGCCTTGCAACCCAGATCCATAAATCTTATCTTTTGTGCTGACCATGTTTTGCCTACACACGTGGCCAGGGCTGCTGGCCACAAACCACGGAGATGGTGAGCCAGGCAGAGCAGGGAAATGCTGTGCTGGCCAAACCAGCAGCAAGGAAACTCTCAGCTCCCACTCAACCACATCTCTGCTCACGGTGATACCACTTCTTAGAAAGCTGCAGGGCTGCAGCTGGCTCTCAGCAGGGTTACTCACACATGGAACACCAACCACCAGGTTTTTGGCTGAGCAGGAGCTCTTGGTACCTTCTGGGTGCCTGATACAGCCCCTCTTGATCTGTACTGTCATATCTGGTGTGTTGAGACAGGGGAGGGCAGTGCCACTTCTCCTTTTCCCCTCATTCAGCTCAGCATCCATGTCCAGAATTTCTGAGTCTATCATACAGCCAAAGTTCTGGATTTGGTGCAAGTCTACAGGCTGGTTAAATATCTGTCTTATCTTTTTTATGTCCTAGACAATAAAATAATGGTTTCTCTTGCAAGGATTTGTATTATTGCATAACTTGCTTGGGTTTTAGCTGAGTTTTGAATTTTAAGTAGCTGTTCACCATGAAAATTCTGACCAAAGTATTTTTACTTGATTTCTTTATATTTTGGTGAGAGGTGGAACATGGAAAAAAGTCAAGAATTTGCACTCAGTGAAGAAAGAGATGCTCTGGCAGAGTCAAGAGAGATCTCTTTCACTGCTTCCTCCACTTCATGACAGTCATTGTAGGCTTAAACTGAGCAAGCTGACTTGCAGCTCTCAAAGTTTCCTCCCTTGCTCTCCCAGCAGGGCTTTTCAGGCACTGTCAGATGGGGTCTGGGGCCATGCTGGGGGTCAGCATTGCAAGGAGGGAGGCTTACAGGACCCTCTTCTGCTCTGTCATTCCCTGCAGCCCCAACGTGTGCGCGGTGCAGAAGCTGATCGGCACCAACAGGAAATATTTCACCAACTGCAAGCAGTGGTACCAGAGGAAGATCTGCGGGAAGTCCACGTAAGTCCCCGAGTGCCAGGCAGGGTCTCCCAAAGAGTGCTGGGTGGCAGAAGCAGATGGCAGATGTGGGAGGTCAGAGCCCATGGTGTGCGTGTCTCGTGTGTCTGTGTTAAAAATAGCTTTAGCTTTTTACCCCCTAAGAATTATTTGTTTTTCTAAAACACTTTGATGTTAAGAATGAAAAGTGCCATGTAAATATAAACCCTGATGGTTTATTCTAATTGCATTTCTATATATACTTATATAGCTCTCTGTGCTATAATGAAGTGTGTGCCAGATGTTTTCTAGTACTGTCTCTCTCCATGATAGGCTCATTGTTGCCTAGATTTAAGAAATAAAAAAGGAGGGGAAAAAGGCAGCCTGGAGCTGATGGATATTGGAGAGAATGTAAAATACATCTCCATCTGTTTGCTTTGGAAGGAAAAACAAATAAAAGGAAAGAGGTGTCAGCTTTAGCCAACACTCTCTGACTCCACCAGGAAAGTTAATCAGACTTGCAGGGCAATTCCACGTCTAAAATTGCAAACAATAATATTCAAGTAGCTGTTGCATGAAGAATCTGTGTGTGCAGCCTCAGGACATTCTTTTGAAAGATGCAGTCAGCAGATAATTAAGGCTATGCATGCTTGACTATCTGCCAGGCTGTAGAGCAGGAGCAGAGAATCTTTTTCCTTGCTGTAGTCCAGACTGCGCTTTTGGGCACCCTTGCTGGCCCACAGCATGGACCATCACAACACCCAGGGTCAGTGCAAAGATTCCCTGAGCAGTCCTGGCTGTGGGATCAGAGCTGTGGGCCAGGTCTCGTCCTGGATCTGCAGGGTCAAGAACAAAGAGAAGAAAATAATCCCATTTGTTTCCCTTATGGCTCAGTGTAAATTGTAATTAGATCGAGAGCAACATGCTGTTCTTCACTGCAGATTTGGGTTGCCATTGTTGGTTTAGCTGTGACACCTGGTTGTCAGGATTCATGTGTGGTGCTGGTGTGGGCAGGAGGGAAGCAAACCAGGAGTCATGGCTGTGCACATCTTTTGGCCTTTCATTGTATTTCACATGAATTTGACCAGAGGAGGAAAATTCTGTACTCAGGAGTACAGCTGGCTATACCATGTAGTATGCATGTACCATTGTTTTCCTAATGTCCAATTGTCTTTACAGAAAAAAAAAGAGAGGCAATATTGTAAAAACAAGTAATCAGATCTCCTCTCCTTAATTCTACAAACAAAATTTAGGGAAGGTTTAACTTGGGTGATTAGAGTTCAGGCTGTCATCTTGGCTGCATAATGGCACTTCTTGACATAAAATGGACAAGTTTATGGCATGGCATTATGGTCTCATCATTGCCTTTTCTGATAACAGAGTAGCTTAGTATGTCTCCAAAGAAAACACGACTCAGCTGTGGATGTGAGAGAGTTTTGCTGCTGTGGTCACTGAAAGGCAAAGCAGTCCAGCCACGGATTTCTTTAGCTCTGAAGCAAGTGAGAAACTAACCCTAGGTAAACTAAGTGTGCAGCTGTATTTGGCACAGACAAGCTCATCCACTTATCTTGAGGAGGAGGTGGAATAACTGGCATCTGGCAGTATTTTATTATTTCATTTGAGGAGATGGGATGATCTTTTCTACCTCATTTTCTCTGCTTTTACCCATGTGTCTTCCCCAGTGATGCATCACTGAGCGAAAAGCATACACACCATTAACCTGCCTGTTAACCTATGAGGTAATCCTTCCATTATCCACAGAATTCACTCACTGTTCTTTGCTTTACATCATCTCCACAATGGGTGTTATTGTCTTCTCTCCTCCCAGTCATTCCTGAGCCTGGGCCCTGCTTTCTCCTTTAGCAGGGCTGGTGCAGAACAAAAGACACGTGCCTTGACTCAGATTTTCCGGGGGACCTTGGGACAGCTCTGATTACAAGTGTTTGCTTGTGATGGCTCCCACTGAATGTGGTGTGCCTGGCATATGGAAGCAATCAGGAGTCATTTGGGCTGTAAAGGACATGATGCATTATGCTGTAGCAGCCAAATTCTTACAGCAGTGTCAGGAGTCTGATGCTGTGGTGTGCTCAGGTGTCAGAGCCCAGGAAATCCGGTGGGCACAGCTGATGGTGCTTAGCATGAACCTCCAAACTGGCCCCTCCTGCTGGACTGAACTGGTCCGTGAGAGGTTTTGAGAATACCCCTAAATCCTGGAAAAAATCAGACTTTTATCATAACTGGCTAGATCCAGCCTTTGCTTGGGATCTGTAGTCAGCAGTCCTCTCCTCAAGCTGAGTGCCTGGTCCTCTGGAATGCAGGGGATCCCCTCCATCAGCCCCGGGGGGATGGTGGAGCTGCATAGGCATGGTCATTTTCTCCTCCTCCTGAAAGGTTTTTCCCACCTGAGAACAGCAGTCCTGGTGAGGAGACATTTGACCCATTTCATCTACTTCACATTTGGCCTGGCTGTTCTCCTCTCTATTTGCCTTAAGTGATGCCACAAGCTGTATGTGTGCTGCAGGAGAAAATGCCTGGCTCTAGGACAATAGATTTGACTGCTTTGGTTTCTTTCCTTTTCCTGCTCTGAGCACTGTTTCGAACAGGTAGTGGGGAGGGAGGTTAGTAAGAGACCAGGAACTTCTGAGGAGCAAAGCTGAGCTCCTGCAGAGCTGGCTCAGAGCAGAGCAATCCATCCCTCAGCAAGGAAGGCAGAAAAGCTGCTGCAAGCCTGTAGCATAACTTCTCTCCCTGTGGAATGCCACATCCAGCATCAGGAGGCTTAGAGAGACTGCAGCAGCAAGGAAAGCCAGCCTGGAAAGCACAGATGTGCTTGGTGTGCAGCCTTGGCTGTGTGTGCCTCACCTTTGGGTTGCTGCTCCAGGCTGGGAGGGCTCAGGCCCCTGGGGAGCTGCAGGTGCCCTGCTGAGCTCCTCCATGGCTGGTGGCAGAAACAGAGGTTACACCTCACTGGGGAGACTCTGGGGGCTTTGTAAATTTGATCCTTAGGAGGCACCTTCTGGCCCACAGGGGTGGAGTAACTCCACTGGGGCTGTTCGTGCACAGTGGAAATTTTGACTCATGCATCAGAGGACTCCTACCTCTTTATCTCTTTTTTTTTTCAAGATTTGTTTTTCTCTGCTGAAGTATTGGCTCACATAGTTACAGAGAAATTAGGTAGAGGATTTATGTAGAGTTTTTATCACTGCTGATGAAGTGAGATAAGATAGTTGGCAAGAAGTCTGACACTGCTTTGATTTCAAGGAGCACTGAGACAAAAATATTTTGGTAATTAGGTAACTTTCCACTGTTGGTTATTCCAAAGTCAAAGAAATAGTTTATTCAGAGTATATTTTCATTATTTTGCCTGTGTATTTTATATATTTCTCCTTCATTTGTGCACCAGTCTCATTCTTCCAGAATTTGGGTTGCAATGGAATACATCCCCACACACTGTTTTGTCTTGAGAATGAAAAGACAACTCATAAATTTTGGTTTTGATTTTTTTTTTGAGGAATAACCCATTACTAGAGTCTTCCCCCCCTCCCCCCTTTTAAATTAACTTTCCGTTTTTCATGTGTGATGTACTTCCCTCAGTTTTGAAAAAAAATTATTGGCACTTATTTTACAAAAACAAAACATATGGGCTTTATAACAGGAAATTATTACAAATGGATCTTTTTTCACTAATATATGCCTAAGCTTATTTTTATTACCTTGAAAAATGCACTTGAAATTTAATTTCAGCTCGTAAGAATGCAAGAGCAGTGGAACAATGGCTAATAACAACCCGAACTAAAGGAGCTTGCTTCTGCAGGCAGACACAGCTAGACATTAAAGAAATAGTGTTTCAAAACCAGAGACTGAAATACTATAGATTTGACTTGAAATTACTCAATGAGGAGGTCAGGAAATTGTGGTGAAGGCGTTGCAGGGTGGATGACAAATGCTCTTTGTGTGAGGGCAGTGCTGATCTGCCCCACATCGCTGGCATCTGCTGTGTCCTGGTGGATGGGCTGTGGCCACAGCAGACAGCAGGAACAGGCAGGGACTGGGTAATTCCCAAGGCTTTTGTGCAGAACCCACGGTGTGGAGCAGTGGCTGGGGGGTGTTCAAGGGAGGTGCTCCTCCCTGGGCAGCAGGCTGTGGCTGTGACCCAGGATCCTCCCTGCCCCATGGGTGTGCAGGGCATGGCAGTGTTGGGATGCAGAGCATCCTCCAGCCACGGCTCTGCTGCTCCCTCCGAGGGCTGGGGCTGCAGGACCAGCTGGGGCCGTGCTCTGGGGCCACCCCTGAGCATCCCCTTGAACGGTGCCTTTGGGTTCTGTGGTCTTTTGTTTCCACCCGGTCCAGCAGCCATGGGAGGCCAAATGGCTGAAGCTGTGTTTTATAGCCCTCATCTCTGGCTCCTTGTAGGTGCCAGCCCTTGGCTGAGCACCTCTGTGTTCACCTGGCCCTTTGCAGCAGTTTGCCAGTGCTCAGAATGCTGATGTGCCAGGCACGTACCAGGTGATGCTGAAGGCGCCCTTCAGTGGGAGAGTGAGACAGGGACTTGAGGTAGTCCCTGCCCAAGTGGGGCTGGCCCCGTTTCTGCCTTGGTCCTTCTTGCCATGAGCTTCCCTTCCTGCTGGAGATGCCCAGAAACCCAGTGAAAAGCAGGAGGTGCAGTCATGGAATCAAAAAATGGTTTGGCTGGGAAGGGACTTCAAACACCATCCAGTTCCACCCCCCTGCCATGGGCAGGGACACATTCCACTTGACCAGGTACCTGCATCCCTTCCCAGTGCCCTTTCCTCCTGGCAGGCACCTTGGGGGGGTGGAGCAGGGGCAGCTCTGAGCCAGTGTGCCACAGGCTGTGTACATCCACGTCCTGCCCCTTTGGAGCAGCTCATTAATCTCCAAGTGATCTGTAAGTGAGGCTTTTAAAGCCTTTGTCAGCACTTGGGAATGATTTCTCTTTAATCAGCTCTTCATCTTTGATTACAGGTCTAAACCAAGGGAACTGTCTAGACTGGATTTAGTTTCTAGGGTGAAAAAAAGAAAAACTGGAGGTAGGGGAGGGAAGTGGTGGGGAAGAAAGTGTGTGTTTCCAATGAACACGAGACAGGGGGGCTGGGAAAGCAGAGCAGCAGGGTGTTAAGATCTCCAGTAGTCAAAGAAGGGATTGCTTTAGGCAAACTCTTTCCCACATGGAATATATAATGTCTAGACAATCAGTCTGGGTTTGCTTTGTAATTCTCTTAGGAAACCGTGACACAGAATTTATTTGCTTCTGTCACAGAAAAGCAGGTATTTGTTTCACTTTCTGGCTCTTAATTACCCTGAAGAATTCCCTATTAAACCCCAGGCATTTCCACTGTTTGTTAACAGTTTTTAAATGATGACAAATATCTGAAGCTGGAGGATTTTCCTCTCTCTTTGAGTGAGTGTGCTGACCCTCAGCAATACAGCATCCTACTTGTCTCAAATACGACTAGGAGCACAGAGGAAATGCTTGTCCTTGGGAGGAACACCAATTCCCTGGCTCTCTCAGCCCATCAATCAGGTGGTACTTTTGCACCAAGCACAGAGCAATAGGTGAAAGAATCCCCTGGGAAAAATAAACAGGCAACTTTGTGATAAATTTTTTTTCCCTTTTCCTTTATTCTTTTTTTTTTTATTCTCCCTCTTAATATCAAGCCATGTTCCCTCAATTTTCCACCTTTGAGAATCTGATGATTGTTTCCCATTGAGCTGCAGATGATGGATGCAGTCTTCAGGCAGTTCTTGCTTATTTAGGGTCTGCAAACCGGTGAGACAGCCTGGCATGGTGCCTCTGACCCCTTTGATCTTACCAGGGGAAAATGCTGCCAGACAGAAGGAAGTGCTGCTCTGAGGGTGCTCACATGGACACAGCTGTGCTGTGGCACTGCCCGGGGTGCCTGTGGATGCTCATCCCACCACTGGTGAAGTTTTTCCCTGCAGGGCTTTTCCCAAGTCCTTGTGCCAATGCACATATCTGAGAACAGGGTTCTTCTTTCCCTCCAAGTCTGTCTTGTGGGCTTTGCCGTAAGTAAGCAAATAATTTCTGGTGGTGGACAAAACCCGGGTGAAAGGGGAGGAGAACGCTTGGCTGGTTTGGCCAAACGGCCACGGTGGAGTCGTGGGTGTTGCCTGAACAGTGATGAGATGTGACAGCAGCAATCAGCCGAGGAGATCCCCAAATCCCATGGGAAATGTGTCGGTATGAACCAGCACTGGCAGCACAGTCCCAGCACTGGGACTGTGGAATCAGCTTCCATCCACTGTTTGTATAAAGTCTCCTGGAAAGTGTGGTTTTGAAAAGAAATTGTGTCTGCTTTTGTTCTGTGGAGAAATTGGCAACATACAGCCCTGAAGGAGATAAAAGTGGGGTTAGCCTTTTGTTGAAGTCTGTGTTTCTAATGAAGAGTCTGCTTGGAAACATCCCCAAATATGGATGGACCCTGAGCTGTAGCAAATAGAGAAAAAGCTGTGAGATACAGTTGGTTAATCTGCCGTATCCATCTCTTATTCCAGAGTAATCAGTTACGAGTGCTGTCCTGGATATGAAAAAGTTCCTGGAGAAAAAGGCTGTCCAGCTGGTAAAAATATGTTTGACATTTTTTAGACTTCTTAAAATTATACAGCTGCCTAGTAAAGGGGAATGTTAGAAAATTGCTCAAAGTGGATTTGATTTTTGCAATTTATGCACAATATTGCCATGAACAAGTCCAAAATGGACTTGGTAGAGCTCCAGCCAAGGGTCAGATCAGCTCCAAGCATGTTAAATGTTCCAGACAACTTAGAACCTTGGAAGTAATTGAACTTAATCGAGCATGGGAAGGCCACAGGGAACTACTTATTCCAGCAAGTAATATATCCTTATTGGAAATTCAATGCAAAGGAATGACAGAGTAATAGACAGCTCTGCCAGTCTCTGCTCATTTTTATTTTCATAGATTCATAGAATGGTTTGGATTGGAAGGAACCTTAAAGATCATCTGGTTCCAACCCCCTGCCATGGGCAGGGACACCTTCCACTAGACCAGGTTACTCCAAGTCCCATCCAACCCGGCCTTGAACATTTTGGCAAGGATGGGGTTAGCAAAGTTTTATTTAGGAGAAAATACGGTTGATACAGGGGGGAAATAAACTGAGTTTACTGAAGAAAGCCATATTCTGCTTTTGCTTTCAGAACACTTCCTTCCACAAAAGTCTGATGCCTCCAAGTTAACCACATGGGCTGGGGCACGTGGTCAGTGGACACTGAGACCAGCAGTGCCCAACACCAAATCCCAAAACCCTGAATACAAACAGGATTGGGTGAAAGCAATCAATATCTTTGCTTGCCTAAATCACATTTGTGTAAATGCAGAATAAGTCCATTCAAACTCACAAGAATACAGTAGATCCTGGATTACACTGCTGCAATTGAGGGTGAAGCTGTCAGGCTGTGATTATTTATTTTCTAGTTATTGAGCAGACACCAATCCCCTGATGTGCTTCATTTCCTCAGGCATTCTCACCAGCTATGCTTTAATTCAGCAGAAAAAGGAATTATGTTTTTGGGAACTTAACCTTCTCTTCTTTCAGCTCTGCCACTTTCCAACATCTATGAAACCCTGGGAGTGGTTGGGTCTGCCACCACACAGCTCTACTCTGACCGCTCCAACCTAAGGCCAGAAATCGAAGGACCCGGAAGTTTTACAATTTTTGCTCCCAGTAATGAGGCCTGGGCATCCTTGTCTGCTGTAAGATAATTCCTCTGCTTTCTCCTCCTCCTCTGATTTTCCCTAGCGGAGATCCAGCTCTGCAGGGGGCTGGCAGGATAGACATTGTACTGATAGAGGAAGGACTGTGGATTTCCAGGATGGTTATCACTGTACTGATCCATCAGCTCCTGAGCTTTGCTTCTGAAGGATCCCATCACCAGAGAGATGTGGATGTAGAAGTCTACTCATTCAGTTTTCCCTGCCTGTTACCATTAGAGATTGAAGTGAGACCTGCAGCAAGAAGCTTCCCATCCCTTACCATTTTTCTTGTTGACCTTTACATAGCCTTCTGGTTGTTCTTAATTTGTACAAATAGTCAGTCCCAATTGGAGCCTCAGAAATTCCCACATGAGTGTGTCCCATGCTCAATTAGATGTACGTTTTCTTTACATTCCTTTTGATTTTCTCTCTCTGGATCTTGTGATATTTCCACCCTGAAGTGGTCACTGCTGTCCTGCTGGTGCTCCCATCCCAGTTGAGCATCCCTGTGAACAAGAACAATTAGTAGGGGAGGGAGGGGGGATATTTGTGGGTCTCCCCACTACCAAGCCTCTGCCCCAAAAGCCCAGCAGAGCTCCTTGCAGGGATGATGCTATTGGGAAAGGTCTTTTGGTGTATTTGTCAGTGGCCCCTTTGCCCTACTGCTCATTTCAATGCAATGATCCCACCCTGGAACTGCAATCATCCCTTTGGATGGGATGGATGAGTTCTTGGACTGGATGTCAGAGCTCTTGGCTGCTTTTGTAAGGCAAAAGATAGATTTGAGAAAGTTGAGCTCTTAATTTACACAAATGGCATGAAGCTGAATGAATCACTTAATATTCATGCCCACACCCCCACCTTGGGTGCACCCTGGTGCAGCCAGACCTCCAGATGCCTAAATGCATTCAGTACTGAAAACCTGATTTTTCTGATTTTCAGGAAACTCTGGATTCCTTAGTGAGTAACGTTAACATTGAGCTGCTCAATGCCCTCCGCTACCACATGGTGGACAAACGGGTCCTCACGGATGATCTGAAACACGGGACCACACTCAACTCCATGTACCAGAACCTGCCCATCCAGATCCACCACTATCCCAATGGGGTGAGGCATCCACAGAGCCACAGTGGCTCAGACTGGGGGGGACCATGGTGGGTCACCAGGTCCAACCTCCCTGCTCAAGCAGGGTTGTCCCAGAGCACATGGCACAGGATTGTGTCCACATGGCTCTGGATATTTCCAGTGAGGGAGACTCCACATCCTCTCAGGGCAACTTGTTCCAGAGCATGGTCACCTGCAGTAAAGACATTCTTCCTCATATTAAACCTACCCACAGCAGGCTTGTTTTTTGGCTGCCTTGCAGCCCCTACACTGTCCTGGGACCTCCAGGACTCTGTAAGGATTAGGTTGACAGCTACTGATTTAAGATATGTATTGTGAAGGAGTTTGAAAAGAATATTTTTAAGCAGGTGGTTTCCTCAATTCTGTTGCAGGGCAGTTACTGCTGTGTAACTCTGCTTGCCCAAGTATTGGTTCTGGCTTATTTTCTTAGTCTTGAGGGTAGACAAAACCACTGATGTTTTTCAAAGCTCTTTAAACATGAAATATTTCAAATGTTCTTGATAGAACATTCTCACTTTTGGTCTGTCTTTTAAGGAAATCAAATGTCTGCTCTTGCTGATTCAATTAAGTGCTTGCTGCATTTGAAATACAGAAGCAGCAGAGGCTGCTTTACCTTCTGGTTTTAGTGCATGTGACAACCCATGGGTCTTTCCCTCTGCAGATTGTGACTGTGAACTGTGCCAGGCTGTTGAAAGCTGACCACCATGCCACCAATGGAGTGGTTCATGTCATTGACAAAGTCATTGCCACCACCACCAACACCATCCAGCAGATCATTGAGACTGAGGATAGCCTGGAAACCCTTCGGGTGAGTCAACACACGGCTGCTCCTTAAAGGTCTCCTTAAAGATGCTCAGTCATCCCACTCCCAGTGAATTGTCCTGAAGAGCTTTTCCAGTGTCTTGGGCTGTGACCCTGGATCCCTGTACCAGTGAAGCTCCTTTTGATTTAGGAAGAGAAGTGTTTGCTATTAGTGCAAGTACTGTTTTATGATAATAATTTTCACCCTTCTATGACTGCTCAGAAAAGAGAGGCTGTCTCGTCACTCTTATAGGGGAGACATTAACTGCCTTAGGAGACATTAACTGTTCCAATTTGAGGTGTCCTGATTTATTTGCCTTGATATTTGCCAAATTAAGGAAAATGCACAGGGGATTTGCAGTTAGCCAGCTGTGGGTTCTGATCTGAATTATTCACTGGAAGTACTGTGAGCTTTTCCAGGCATATCTGGGTATTCGAAATAGCTCTCAATCTTGCCAGAAAAAAGGGCTCTTGTACTCAAATTTCTGGAACACCAGAGAACCATGGGGCTGGGTCAAATTTATAAAGGGACCAAAGTGCTGAATGAAGCTATTCAGGACTTTTTGTAAGTCCTCAGAAATTATAAAAGCCTTAATAAGTCTGGCCCTTAGTGTATCCCTGGATAAAGTTTCTGACCTTTGTATTCTGGCTGAATGTGTTTTTCCCTCTCTCCTTATTTCTCTGAAGACTGCTGTGGCTGCATCTGACCTCAGCAGCTTGCTGGAAAGCGAAGGCCAGTACACACTCCTGGCTCCCACCAACGAAGCCTTTGAGAAGATCCCACGAGAAACACTGAACAGGATCCTGGGAGACCCAGAAGCCCTAAGGGGTAAGGGCTTCTTTACTGAGGCCATTGAGAGACTGAAGAGCATTTTTGAGTTCTTCTAAATTTTTTCTCAAGGACAAGTCAACAGCTCCTTTTTACACTCTGACAACAGCTGCAGTAAACAGATGTGGCAGAGTCCATCTTTTTTAACTAGACAGCCCAGCTCCCTTTGGTTGTAGATGTGTAGACATGGCAGAAGTGGCATCCAGATATGGATGAAGGAGCTGAAGCAGTCACTTTTCTGAGTTTTCTTTTGCCATTTTATGCGGTGGTGATTTCTATCGATCCAGCAAGATGCAGGAGAAGTAAGATCTAATCAATGTAACTTCCCCTGACAAGTGAGTCGAGTACCACACAAAGCCTTTTGAAGTTGGCAAAAGCATATAAAAAGTGCCTCTTTTTAGGCATTTTATTTCACAGGCTGTGGAACTAAAATCAGCTCAATTTAAAATGACTACATTTTATGGAGTACACCCTGGCTATTGAACGGGATCCCTGAAAGCTGCAATACTTTCATAGCTGGTTTTTGCAGCTCACTGAGACACTCTCCTCTCTCACAGACCTGCTGAACCATCACATCCTGAAGTCAGCCATGTGTGCTGAGGCCATCATTGCTGGCCTGACCATGGAGACTCTGGAAGGAACCACCTTGGACGTGGGCTGCAGTGGGGAAGAGCTGACCCTCAACGGGAAGCCCATCATTGCCAACAAGGATGTCCTGGCAACCAACGGCGTTGTACATTTTGTTAATGAGCTGCTGATCCCAGACTCAGGTACTGGTGCCTCTCTGCAGCGTTCTTTCTGTTGCCTTTCTTTTGTCTATTTTGCCAAGGAAATCCTGGATTTAGAGGGCATAGTGATGAGTGGATAAACTTTAATGCAAGGTTACTGTGTGTTGCTTTACTTTTCAGCTAAGACTGTGTTTGAGTTGGCTCAAGAATCTGAAGTTTCCAAGTCTACAGACCTTTTCAGACAAGCTGGTCTCAGTTCTCATCTAACTGGCAGTGAGCGAGTGACTCTCCTTGCCCCAGTGAATAATGTGTTCAAAGGTAAACCAGGGATTAAATCTCATTCTTCCATCAGTTTGGGCCACAGATCTCCTTCAAACAGTCTTCAGCCAAATTTCAGTGCACAAGTATGCAAATCCTCTCTCAAATGCCTCGAGGCAGTGGCATCTAAGTTCGCAATTTAAAACTGATGTGGGTAATGCTCTATATTTGAATGGTTTTTGGTGTCTCATTAGCAATTTTAAGTGAATCACTGGTTCTTTCCACACTTTTTGCTGCAGATGGACTCCCTGTTATCGACAGCAACATGAGAAACTTGCTTCTGAACCACATTGTTAAAGACCAGCTCTCCTCTAAATATCTGTATCATGGACAGAAACTGCAGACTCTGGGGGACAAGGAGCTGAGAGTTTTTGTGTACCGCAATGTGAGTCCTTCCCATGTGCTGTGCTCCATGGGGTGATGCTCAGTGCCCTAATGCTGCAGCTATCGTGTCAAAAGTGGAAATGAGCACTGTGGAAAGTATCAACATCTCTCTTTTGAAGCACATTCTAATGAAGTCTTCTTTTCTGTGATTGTGTTTGCAGAACCTTTGCATTGAAAATGCCTGCATTGCTGCCCATGACAAGAGAGGAAGGTTTGGGACTCTCTTTAGTGTGGACAAAATGTTGACTCCACCAACTGGCTCAGTGATGGATGTTCTCAAGGCAGACCATCGCTTCAGGTGACCTTTCTGCTCTTCCCAAGTGCTAGTTAGGAGCAGAAGAGCTGCCAAAGCAGTTTCTGTTTATTATGGGTCGTAGTCATGACAATGTATATGTTTTTTTAGCATAAAAAGATAATCCAAAACCATGGCCTCTAAATTATAGGGAGTGAAACTTCAAATAACCTTCATTCAACTGTGAGCCAAGAGTAAGTGGTTCCCTTAATACCATAAGAATCTGGCTCTGAAGCCATCTCTGCCCATCAGATCCACTGCAGCCAGACTTCTCTAACTCCCCATACCATCTGCCCCCCATGGAGTCAGCACTCCCAGGTTACTTTGCCATTTCTCAGATATTCTGGTTGGACCTCACAGGCCCATTTCTTCCCTAATCACCATTGTGGTTATTTAATTTGCTGGACCCCAGCAGGATTTCACAATTGTAACTTCCCAGCTCTCTCTTGAGCCCAGCATGCTGCTGACCAGTGAAGTGGTTCCCAGTGAAGCATTTGGTGCCTGTTTGCTTTGCAGTACGTTGGTGGCTGCAATCCAGTCTGCAGGTCTGACAGAGAACCTCAACAGGCCGGGAACCTTCACGGTGTTCGCCCCGACAAACGAAGCTTTCCGAGCCATGCCCCAGGGGGAGCTCAACAAACTGATGGGTGAGCATCTCCAGAACATTTAGGTGACACTGCTGTATGTGACTGCTGTGATACTGGGAGGAATGGCCAAGTTTCTCTGCTGTATCCTGTTCTTTGTCTCTGTCTGGGGAAGCATGAGTTTCCTTCCCAATGAAGTTGTATGAGCAGAAAGCTGAAAATGCACAGAGTGGCACTGAAGTCCCCAAGTGGGGTTTGTACTGCCTGTGTTCTTGGAAGACATGTTTGTAGTGTGTGTCACAAACTCACTGTGACTTCTAATTTGGCTGTGCTGGTGGTGTAAGTGAGATAACTCCCAGATATTTCTAAAAGAACCAGTGAGGCCTCTGCCTTTTTCAAGGATGAAAGAAGTGAGAATGTGACTCTTGACAACACAGGATCAAGGTGTCTGCAGTAAGTTTTGCAAACAGAAGACATGATCCACATATAGCCTCCAGTTACACTGTATGAAATTTAAGTTATAAAAGGCTGGGGCTGTTTTTCCATGTACATGGACAAAGCAGGAGGTCCAGTCTAATTCTGGGAAGCCAACAATGTACCATTCTAGCTCAGACAAAGACCAGTAACCTGAAAAGCAAAGACATGCAGGATGGGTGTGGAAAAAAGCATGGGAATGTTTAATAACTCCCTTCTGGATAAGCAGCATGATCTTCTGTTTTGTTCACGTTGAAAACTGGCTGTGGTTGGAAACAATGTCAGGTATTTGAATGTAATGTCTTCTTGTCATTAAAACCCAGGCAAACATTGACGTCATAATTTGGGAAGCATCTGCCAATGGAAGCTGGTTATCCTTTTAAGTGCAGGGATGAGGAACCAGTAATATCAGTCCAGACTTACGCTTAGTATAAATATTTCAGAAGTGTTTTGCAGCCATTGTAAATGGCTGCAGGAATGAAGATTCCCAGATGCAGACACTTCAGATGTTCTTTCCTCACACAAATGTTTAGCTTATGTCTCTGACGAAGAAGTGGATTGTGCTGGTGAGGATGTGCAGAGTGAACTGTGGCCACCCTAGGAAAACCATAATGGAAAAAAGCTTGCATAGAATCTTTGAAAGCATGGAAAGAAAAAGTCCCCCTTGCTGAGGGAGCTGCTCTGTGGATGGAGGCCACCTTTGCACTAGCTGTCTGTAGGGCTTGTCAATGGATCTGTCTGTCTGTGGGGCTTGTCAGGGCCCTGTCTCCTCTGAAGGAGAAGATGGAGAAGTGAAAGACATTCTTCCTCATCATATGGTGGCCTCTTCTGGAGGCGGTGGCCTCTTCTGGAAAATAGATGGTGCAGAGAAAGCACCCTTATCTTCCTGAAATCTGTTTCAAAGCACAGCTTTATGAGTAGAGACTCAGTGGGGTGGTATCAGGGTGTCAGTCCATGAGACATTAGTGTCACTTCTCCTGCACTTTTCTGCCTCCTACTCAGCTGTGAGGACTGTTGCCAAGTGACACTGGTCTTGGCAATATTTGAAAATACCAGAATGCCCTATCTGCTTCCTTATTTTACATGAGTCTTTCCCCACCCCATCCCAGACTTCCTTGGGAAGTGAAAGCAGCAAGAGAAGCAGGTTCTCACTTGGCACAGTGAGAGAATGAGGGATGAAAACCCAAGAAAGAGAGAATTCAAGTATAGGGCAGACTTGGTAGGTACCAAGGTGGGACACTGGGAGAGTGTCCTTCTGGATTTGGGAACCTGACCTGCCTGGGCAGGAGAGGCCTCAATGCCCTAACCAGGTCCCTCTGCCTGGTTTTCAGTTTTGGTTTGTTTTTTCAATTTTACATTTTTTCTTTGCACTTTCAGGAAATTATGGTGTTTTCCAAGTAATTCCATTCCAGCACGTGAAATATGGTAGGCAAGTGCTGATGCTGCTTTGCAGATGTAAAGGTTTTCCTCCCCCAGGTAATGCCAAGGAGCTTGCCAACATCCTCAAGTTCCACGTGGCCGACGAGATCCTGGTGAGCGGCGCGGTCAATGCCCTGGTGAGGCTGAAATCCATGCAGGGAGATAAACTGGAAGTCAGCATGGTGAGTCCCCTCAGATGGGCTTCTGTGTTCAGCAGGGCTGTCCATGTCAAGGCCCAAAGCATGTCTGTGCTCATTTGGGTGGTGTGAGAACATCTAAATGTGTGCACAGTCCCACCAGTGTTTTCTGGGCTGTGCTGGAGGGACTGTTGCCACATGTTCAATTCAACAAGCTGGAAGAATGAAATGTGGTTTGCTTCAGCTTTCTCCCCAGAAGACCAGTTGTAAATGATTTCCAGGAGCTGCTGTAAATTTAACCCTGAGTCATGGGGAGAAAAACATAAATAAATGAAATGAATAGTTTGTTCAGCTAACATATCTTTTTGTGTAATGAAAATGATCTCTGCATGGGCTCCCTTAGCACAGCAGAGTTTATTTAGATATATAATTTCATTTCACAAACTCTACACTACATTAAGGGAATATAGGCTCCTCTACTGAGGAAAAAATGATTTCAGAAAATAAGCAATCATGGCCCACTCTATGCATAAGAAAACAAGGAAAAAAATGGAAGAGACTGTGTTTCCAGGTGCATTGAATTGGCCAGCATGCGTGTTGGACTCTTCCCATGTCAAGTCCTGCTCTGTCCTCTCCTGATCCCATCTCCACAGCCATCCCCTGGCAGGGTGCTGGTGGATGTGCTCTGCTGCCATGGGACAGGATTCCCAGCCAGTTGCACTGAGGAAGCCCAAAACCTGCCAGCCATTCCAGGACAAACTGCTCAGGCTATCATTTGTCTTTACAGTCTCCTTAACTGGCAAGAGGAATGAAAATGCCATCAGCCATCTAGTGAATGACTGAATGCAAAGTGCATGTTTTTTTAATAACATTGGAAATGAGAGAAGATTCTCATCTTCTAATTTTTATTTTTTCTTTTACTGAACAGAAAAACAACGTAATACACATCAACAAGGAGCCTGTTGCTGAAAGCGATATCATGGCCACAAATGGTGTTGTTTATGCTGTGAATTCTGTCTTACAGCCACAGGGTAGGTCCATGGTGAGAAATGTCCAGAGCAGCCTTGTTACTGCAAAACTGCTCTGGGAGGGATTGGGGCACAGGGCAATTGCTTCAGTTTGGTGAGGAGAGATTATTCTGTTGTGGGATTATCAGCAGAAAATAGTGGAAGGAAGCAGCCTGCATGCTCTGACAAGTATTTCAATGCTCTCAATGTCCCACCCTTAGCTTCAAGGCCACAAGAAAGAGGTGATGAACCTGCAGATCCTGCATTAGAAATCTTCAAACAGGCATCTGCATTATCCAAGGTAAAAATCTCCCTGTAAAACTGCCAAAATCGCATTTTGGTAATAATGATTGGAAGATCACATCACATTCATTTGCTGACTTCTAAGGAAAGTGAATTTATGCGTTTCATGGAATGATTTATCCTCTCTTCTTGCATGATTTAATAATATAAGAAATAATGATACATTTTGCAGCACAAAGCTTCAGTTTGCAGCACACTGTGAATGCAACTTTGGCATGGTACTATTATGTATCAGCTTCCAATAATGAAGACTCTCTCATGCATAGTCTTTGGAGGCTAAGGATAAATAAATGTATTGACATACAAACTGTTCTTCTGGCTGTTAGAGATTTGTTGCATTTATGCAAACCCTGTGTTTTCTTTCCATGCAGGTTTCTCAGAGGAATCCTCGACTAGGTAAAACCACTTCTCCATCTCATTTCTAATTTCCATTGTGTCCCCCCATCCCTTGAGGAGAGGTTCCTGCTCTTCCAAGGGGTTGCTCTAAGCAAGAGGAAGAGAGGGAGGGGCAGGGGGATGGTTTGTGTCTGCCCCACCCATCT
This sequence comes from Polioptila caerulea, assembly GCA_013397295.1. NCBI lineage: Eukaryota > Metazoa > Chordata > Aves > Passeriformes > Certhiidae > Polioptila > Polioptila caerulea. Next base: position 755,412 of record VYXF01002804.1, on the reverse strand, counting down.
TGCTCTTCTCCCTGGCAGCGCCCGTCTACTCCCGGATACTGGCGAGGATGAAGGAGAGCTCGGGGGGATTCTGAGCCCATCATGACCACAAGTCAGTGCCTCCATCCCATCCACTCCAGCTGACAGCTGAAGAGAAGGACAGAACCGTTTTTAAAAACCAAATACCACCCTTAAATTTATTTTTGTTTGCAACAAAATGGATAGGAAATGTTAAAAGCCATATATATGTATATATTTTAGGACCATTTTTATTTGGTTTTGACTTTGAAGTTCCCAGACTAAGGAAATGTTTTGTGGGATTTTTTGTTTCATTTTTGTTTTGTTTCTTTTTAAAATAAAATTATTCACCAGCTCTCGATTTTAAACATACCCTGTTTTGGGGCTTGATAAGTACATCCAAGGGCCTTTTATTTTTTTAAACAAGCATGTCCTTCCTTCCTCCCTTGGATTTTAAAAGTCTTCCATGAATTTCTGAATTGCAAGCTTTTAACAAAATTCTCTCTATTGACATTGAGAAAATGGCATAGTTATAAGTTATGTTTTGAAGTATTCTCCTTTTTTTAACTGGGGTCTGTTTTTTATGCCTAAGGGTTATAACTGTTCTACATTTTGTTAATGAGATTTGAAATGAGAGTTCTCCATGGCTGAAGCCTCCCAGTAAATGATTCATTTTTCATAATGGTTGTTTTTTAATAAAAATTAAAAATAAAATCAAAAATATAAATATGAAAAGTGATGACAGTGCTTGTTTGGGTTTTTGTTTGGCTTGAATTGCCTGATAGCACCAGGTGGTCAAACCTGTGCTCTGGGAAGGAGGGGAATCAGATTTGGCTGGATCAACATGAATAGGTCTAATAGTTACTTGAGTGGAATGGCAAAGCATTTCTCCTCTCTGATCCTGGCCTGGCATCATTTTTTGCTGGTACTTTTCATGAGCAGTCACTGTCACTCTCCAGGGAGCACAGGGCAGCTGTGCACATCCTTCCCTGGATGCTCAGCCACCTTTGCTGGCAGCTGGAGCTCAGTGCCACATTCCTTGCTGCCAACAGCATTTACTCACCATCACGGCTTTAGATTGGCTCCCTGGTGGTTACTAACTTGGTGAAACCCAGGAGTATGAGGCAAAAAAGAGAGAGAGGGTGTCAAGTGCAGAACACAAAAGACTCAGATGATTTTGGTTGCTCTGGCAGAGAAATACCCTGATAGTTTTCCTCCTGTGAAAAGCCCAAACTGAAATCCCACACGCTTGGAATCATCTGCATAACTCAAACGTGAGGAAAATATCCAGCTCTTCTTTTATCTCTTCTTTTATCTCTCTTCTTTACTACCCACACCCCAGCCCCCCTCATTTTTCTTTGTTATTTTTCTGGCATGATACAGTCCTGGTATTTAAGGCTGAGGAGGTGAAGGGGAACACTTTCAGCCACCTAATCCCAGCAGCCCAAGGCAGAATAGTTGTATCAGGTGATTGGATTCTGGGGGAGACTCAGCTGCTTGCTGTTAAACTAATTAATTACTATTCCTTCCAAAGCCTGAGAAAGAGGCAAAGCCACGTCAAATCTGCTCTGTGGTTTTTTTTTCTTCCTTGATGCTTCATAATTAAGAGCTATAAAGTCTTCACAATTTGGAAGGGTGGAAAGTAGGTCTGCTCCTCATCTAGGTGAGTGCCCCTTGTTTATAGCTTCTTGGCATATGGTGTGGTGACTAATTAATTGTTTCAATGTAAAATGAAGCCACTTGAGACAGAAGTAGGGGAAACTGCTTAGATGAGTTTAATAACCATGAGCAGTCCCATCTGCTGAGAGAAGGTTCCAGCTCCTGGGAATACAGCCCTGGCTTTTCACTCCATGGTTCCTGGGCAGGTGTTAGGATGTGGGGTGATGGTCTCCTTTCTGCTTTTTGTATGGCCTGGCTTTGCTAGGCTTGCTTTTGGGGGGTCACCATGTTTATGAAGTTTCCAGTAGGTAGAAGTGCATTATCCTTTCAATCCAACTCCCTTTTTACTCTCTCCCATTGCTTATTCTCCCTGGTCCTTTGGCAGTGCTCCCTCCCTCACTCCTGCTGCCTGTTCCACCATCTGAGCTGCTGTGGGGAGCCAGCAGCAGCCCCCACAGTGCTGTGGATGGGGGGCTGCTCTCCCTGTTGTGTTGGCTCTGTCATTTCCCTGGGATCCTACAACCTGGGAAGCCATCACAGGGTGCCTTCCCACAGGCTGGCTGCTGGCAGCTCCCCACGATTTTGGTGTCTCCAGATTACAGCTCATGGTGGAAACCCCTGAGAGTTCTTAATGCCCTCCCTTTCCCTGCTCCAAATTGATTTCTCACCCCTCTGTGTTCAGGGAGGGATACACAGATGGATTTCATCAGCATCTGAGCTGTCTGAGTTGATCAGTAGGGACTGTATCCCTTGCTTGTATTCAGTGACACTTTGGGGATATTTTTCCCCATGGATTTATCCATGATGTGAGGGTGAGTGCTGCCAATTATTCCACCAAGGGGAGCGAGATGTTAACGCTTCAGCCTTCAAGGGGTGCACAGGGGTGGAGCAAGAAGAGAGCAGCTGAAAGATTGGGAAATGAGGAGTGCTGAGATGATAGGAATAAAATCTTACGTCTGTGGCTAGAGAAATATTTTTAATATTTTTAAAATATGATAAAAGGTGGAAGTGAAAGGAAGAAGGAAGTTTCTGGTGCTGAGGCAAAACATAACTTCCCTAGGGAAGTGCTGGCCTAGGGGCAGAGAGCTCCCATGGGCACAGCTGGGTGTGGGAACCTGAGGGATATCCCAGCCAAGGGCTGTGGTGTGATGGAGGAGCTGGAACCCCCCTGTGCACCTATCCCATCCCAGAGCCGCAGGAATCTTCAGATAACAACACTCAGGAAGGGGAGAAGCAAAGCCCAATTCAGAAACTGCTGAGTGAGGGTGGGGGCAGCCTTGGGATGAGCAGCATTTAGGATTAGCCTCCAATGACAAACAGCACTGGGGGGTTCAGCACAGAGCCATTTTGCACTGGGGGTTTGGTTTCTCAGTGTTGTCAGAGTATTTCCACATGAAACCCAGCGTGTGGTTGAACATCACCATGACCTTGAACCACATCTGTGCTCCACAGAAACTCCCTTCAGCACTGGGGCAAAAAGAGTAAACAGACCAGATAAGAGGCTTTTGGAGAAGAATCTTGCTTTTCCCTCCTTAGGAGTCAAAAGTGTTTTTCTATTGAAAATTTGCAGGGATGTGCAGCTGCCCTTGTTTATTTTTTGGAATAATGATTCCTTCATTTGCAGCAGTTCCAGTTAAGCAAAGTAATTAAATAGCAGCATACAGAAATCCATTTAGGAAAAGTACAGCTTTTAAGCGTGTTCTGTGTCCCAAAATGATGCCATGGTGGCTGGGCTGCTGCTCATTGGTCGCTCCTGTGCCAGCAGAGCCCCAGTGCTCTCCAGGGTTGGAGCAGTGAACAGAAAGTGGTGCCTCTGAAGGGCTGGAAAGGCAAATGTTGACTGGAAAATGCTGTATTTTGAGAAGCTTCATGTTGTGGTTTTGCTCATTTACATCTTGAGATATGAACCAGAGGTGCTTTTCTTCTAGAAAATTCTTTTACTCTCTGGCAGCCTTCTGCAAAGATATTTAAGGCAAGAGGAAAAGCAGCGCTGAGCTTTGTCCCAAGGGACATCTCACATGCAGGGCTGCAGTGGAAAACACGTGTTCCTCCAGTGTCACGGGGATCTTGGAGCTCTGTGTGCTTGGCTGATGCAGGAGGTTTGGGGCTGGTGGGGGAGCCAGGCTGGGCGGGCTCTGGGGAGGGCCAGGGCAGCTCCTGTGCCTCGGTGTGGGGGCAGTGGAAAGGCAAAAGCCTTCACCCGAGTCAGAGGCCAGGCAGAGGCTTGGGTGAAGCCAAGGCAGCACAGCCAGATGTGCTGCAGGAGGATGACCCCTGGAAGGGGTCACCTAAAGATGGGGGAAGCCACCCACAGGCTGTCACTGGAAAACTGTACTCCTGCTTTTCTACTGGAGGGAAATTCTTCTACGTGTGATTTATTGGCAAGTTGTTGCACTGTGAGCTGGTGTCCCAGGGGGAGCAAAGAGAAAAACCAATGGTAATAGTAGTGCTGATGAAAAACAGGCTCAAAGGAGCAGTTGGGATCAGAGGCATTCAGCTGTGGCTCAGGCAACTCTTGCATTATTTTTGGAGACACATTTGAGAGACTTTTCAGAAACCTGTAAACTCGCCAAAGAAAAATATTTAGGGGGACTTTCTTTCCAATAAAGAATGATCCCTTACTGTTTTGTAAGATTTTTATGGTTACTTTGCAAAAGTTCAGCCCTTTTCCTAGGAGAAGTCAGTTGGTGCAGGGGCAGTGTCTGGTGAGCCATGCACTGTGCCACGTGAAGGCCTCTCCTGCTAAGGGAGAATATTCTAAGGATTTGTTTTCACCTCCTGGAAAGGAAGGTGACAGGAAGGGTTGGTTTTCTGGATGATGCCATTCATGACACTGGAAAGTTCTTTACAGAATTGCCATGGGCTGACCCATGGCACATCTGACCTGCTACATTTACCCTTGACTTTTCTGCAGCTTTTCAGAGGGCTTGGCTGCCTCTGGCTTTTGACCTGTCTGTTCTTTCTTTGTTCAGCATTTCCAAGGGGACTTAATCTGACTCTGGAAGCCACACATTTCTTTCACATGCAGCTTGTGTATCAAACCCTATTAGTTGGAAAATGCAAAACTCATTCTATTTTAATTGCTACTTCTGCGAGAAGAATCAAGATCTCCTGTTTGGAAAATAATTGTGCAGAAGCCAGAGGCCGTCTCAGGGCATTTGCTAAATTTTACAGGGGCAGGAGGATAAATTCCTGGATTTCAGGATTTCTACCAGTGTTGCTGTGCAGTCTTCTAGCTTTCTACCTTTGTTTTGAAGTTTGCAATTGGGATAAACGACTTTTCTCAGGAACCTTTAGGTGGAAATCCCAGATAATCTCCAAGTATTACAATACTATCTTTGTACATGTAGCACTTGGGAAGTTACCAGCCTCCACAAGGGAAGAGCCAGAGGATTGCTCTGAAGGAAGATCAAGTGTCATGATGACCATGACAGCAGTCATGAATTCATAGTTAAGGCAGGTTTTATAGCAGTGGTCTGAAGGTACCTCCATTTGCTGTAAACTGTAGGCATCCTAATCCTGTGCTCAGCACAAGTGTGTGCTCCCCTACCAATGTGTTTGGGCTCATGTGGCTTTCAGCTTGGAGCTGGCATCTCAAAGTTCAGGATGTGTGACTGGACCAAGCCTGGCTACACCTGGTCCTACTCATAGCCAGACAACAGATCCTCACCCTTATCACCCAGAACACAAAGTCTCAGGCAGAAATATTGACAGGCTTGTCCCTGACGATGGTAGATCCATCATGGCCAACTGGGAGGTGTCCCTGCCCATGGCAGGGGGTTTGGAACTACACGATCTTTAAGGTCCTTTCCAACCCAAACCATTGTGTGATTGTGATTCCTGCCCTCGAAGCTGAAGGGACCTGATTTTGCAATCGTGAATGGCAGTGACACACCCCGCCATCGCCCCGCGGACGTGCGCTGGCACCAGTGAGGCATTAAAGCAGCAAAAGTGGCTGGTTCCTTTCCTAACTCGTAACTAAAGAGCAGGAAAACGTGGAATAAACAAAGCCAAGCTGCAGAGTAGTCACGCAAGGCAAGGGGAACTGAGGAGCATCAGCAGAAAGGGCTCCAGGACAGCACCATCTGCGAGCACTTGAGGCTCAGGAAATGCTGCTCTTTAAGGAGTTCGTGGTGCTGCTGTGTAGGACCGGAAACAGGCTGGGGGTGAGGCTGTGCCATTCTGCCTTTTATTTGCTCAGCATATTTTTGCCTCTTTTTACGTAAAACCAGCAAATGAGGAACTTAAAGTCACTTCTCCCATAAAAGATTTTGCTGCAGCATTATTTTATGGACTTTCTTCTTCTGGGCTGTGTCTACCTTACATTCCTGCTGGTGTTAACTCTGCAATAAACTAGGTAAACTGTAATAAAATGACCTGTGCTCTGAAGATTTCTGAAGCTACAGAGGCTTTGAGCTAAGGACGCAAAAGATGGGACACTGAGCAGGATCAGCACTGAACTGTGAGCCACAGTAGGATGGCTTTGGAACATTTCCTGTGCTGTAGAGCTCCTGGTGCAAATTTGGGAGATGCCCTCTACCAGGAGTGCAGACAGGGCAGGAATGATGCTCATTCACACCTGACTGCCTGGGCTTGGCTGTGGGTAACTCTGCTCTCCATGACGCTCCAGCTGCCCCTGGCTGTGTGAGTGGTGTCACTGGGGCACAGGGGGGAGGCTCTGGGGTTCCCTGGCTTTACACGGTGTAGGTGTGGCATCAGGGAGGAAACAACCAGAGCAGAGGGGAAAACAACTCCCTGGCACGTGTGTGCTCTCCACCAGCCACTCTTCTGAGTATTCTCTCCCTTGCTCAGCACCTTGGCAGTAAAAAGGACAGCTGCTCTTTCAGTTTGGTGGTTTCTGAGGCAACACCACTGCCTGACTCTTTATGGGGTTTCCTGACTCCTCAGGGTGAGCTGGCTCGCTGGAAAGCCACGTTCTCCCTGTCCTCAGAGCCATGGGGCACTGAGGGTTAAAAGTGTGTCCACGCAGGATGGCGTGCATCAACTGCACAAAAATCTGTCTGAGTCCAAGGAGATGTTGACATGTTTGGAGGCTTTTTTTTTTGTTAAGGACCAGATCAGTTCAGATCTTATTGGAGGCTGTTTAAAAAAGATGAGAAGAAATTTGCCCTGGGAAGCCCTGAAGTGAGGTGATGGCTGCCTGAGGGGCAGTAACCTGCCTTTGGTTCTGCAGAGGTGAATGATTCAGAAAGCTGTGGACAGACCTGCCTGGGAAATCAAAGGCTTGTCTTCATTTGGGCTCTTCCTTCTACCCTTCACTCTGACTTGCTGATCTTTAGCTCATATTTATGAAAATTGGGGGGGAAACTGAGGTTGGTGTACCCAGGGAGAAGATGACACATTGGGATGCAAGGAGCTGACGGGCTGGGAGCGCTGCTTTGCTTGGAGAAGTTTCTGCACTGCACAGCCTGGGGATGCTGGGGGGCACTGAGTGAGCAGTGCTCAGAGTAGGTGGTCACAGGCCTGCTGACCAAATGTTCCTCCTGAGCTACTACATTTGGATATAACAGGCAAGTGATTTCACTTTCCTGTTTGCAAACAGACCCCCTGAAGTTGGGCTGCTGGCTGCTAACACTCTCCTTGCAGCACACACAGCTCAGCCAGCAGCAGCCCCTCTCCTCCCAGGGGTCACCTCTATCCTGCCTGGGAGTGAGGGACTGCACAGCCCCATCACTCACTGCTTAATTGTAACCAGATTTCCCTAGAAATGTCTGCTGAAATATTTATAAATATTATAGCCAGCAGCTGCTGATGCCAAACAGGAAATTTTAAGCTGAACAAACTTTTCCACGTTTCTAAGCGGGGAAAGTAAACTGTAGCTAAGATCAGTATTTAAAAAGAAAAAAAAAAATCTAAATAGCAACAGGCTTCCAGTGTTCCATATCCTGAGGGAAGTTCATGATTTCTTGAAGTCTTGGTTCTTTCAGACAGGCAATTTTCTATCTGCATATAAGCAGTGTGTCTGCACAGTGATATAGGAGGTGGCTTAAAAGAAGAAAATTAGGCTATAGCTCGACACAGATGTGGTTAATGTAATTTCAAGGGCAAAAAATAAGAACACACAACTTGAAAGAAAACCAGTGGGCCAGGGATCAGGCTGGTGGGGACAGTGGCCACCTGAGGGAATGGAGCCCTGTTTTATCTTGCATTCTTTTCCCCCCTCCCTCTCTCTCATGTTATTTTCTGGGACTTTCTTATTCCTGCTCATTCAGTACTTGGTATTGAAACAATATCTTTGAGCACTAAAACATGGGAAAAATGTAACATTAAATCTTCGTGGAATTAGCTGTTTTAAACAACTTCTGCCATTCACGAATTCATTAAACACAACCTCAGGCAAAAAGCATTATTGGGCTTTTAAAAACTGACTCATGTAATTTCCTAGTCAATGATATTGAAATAGAGATGGAATAATAGTGGACATAAAAAATCTGAAATTGTATTCTTCAAGCATCTTCAAAATGAGGTGCAGATCAAAAACTTTGAGTCTTTTGAAGAATAAATTATCAAAATAATTGCTACCATCCCCACTATTACCTCCATATACAGATATTTTTCTCTGATGCTGAGAATTTGTTTAGTTGGTTTTAACTTCTGGCTGTTGGTGGCAAATCCTTATCCATTTTTTCTTTGTGAGTTAATTTTCTTGGAAGCAGGTCAGTGGTGCCTGGTGAGCTGCAGAGTGCATAGACTGAATTGCATTGCACCCTCTGGGTGTGTTGTGATGAGCGGAATCCATCTTAAGAGGCAAAAAGATTGTTCAAGGAAATGAAGTTTTGAGAATTCTTGTAAATTTTAGAGACTAATAGTAAAATCTCAGGAAGCTTTTATTGCAGTTTAAAGTGTGGAGTTCAGCAGCAAATTTATTCATAGCTTTTCTACTTGAATGGATCTGTTTTAATTCTGAGTGGGAAATAAAGCACCCGGGTGGGCAGACCTGTAAGTATTTGAATTTATTGTGAAACTGTGATAAAGGAGGGTCCCAGCCTGGGCTGGGATGAAGGGGAGGGTTGCTGGCTGAGCAGAGACACTGAAGGTGCTCAGAAGTCCCTGAGAACTGGTAATGTGGTGTGCTTCATTGACAGCTCACCATTCAGGAATTCATGACAAGGGAAAACTGCAGGAGTTTCATCTCTAAAATCCCACTTTCCTTTCAGCTTTTAGGTTTGGTCTTTGTCACTTGGTACCCAAGCACTCTGGGAGGATGCACAGGGGGACAAAGGAAGGGCTCAGTCTCCATCCTTCCAGACAGGTGGTACTTGCAGAAATCCTGTCTGTTCCTTCCCCATGCATGACACAAAACATCCCACTGCCATTACTTTTTCACAGTGTCACTTCAGATACTGTGTAGAAAACAAAGTGGCATTTTTCATCAGCTGGAAGAGTGGGGACCTTTGGATCTTGTCCCCATAAATGTTCCCAGTCACAAGGTTTTTTAACAGGATACCTTGCTAGTTCTTTGTCACCACAGAGTCAATCCTCAAGCTCCCTTGAATGCTGCATCTCTCTAGTGCATAGGTTTACCAAGCTATAGTCTGTCATGCCTGAGTGACTTTTCCCTCAGGAATTGTTCAGAAGTGTGTCCTGTTGTGGAATGGATCCATCTTAGACCTTGAATCACCTGCAGCAGGGGCTTAACTTCTGCTCTCAAATCCTGCTGAGTACACACATGATGAACAGATTCCTTAGCAGCTCCCTGTATCTGCAGCACCCTCCTGCCATACCCTTTAAAGTATCACTGGGTTTTCCTTTCCCTCCCCAACAGGAGGGACCAGGCTCCCCAGGGCCAGGAGAGGCATGAATCATGACTTCTCCATGTTTTGGCCTTTGGAACAAGTTCCTGAGTCTAATTCAAACCAGACAGTGCAAAAGAAATGTGGCTTTGAACCTCTGCAGATGCGTAGGCAGTCAAGAGGGGCATCTCTTAGCAAAGGGAAATGTTTAGTCTTATTCCTAGTTAATACTCAACTAGGAGTTAAGCAGGAGGAAACTGGGAGTTAAGCATTAGGAGCCCTCAAAGAAACCAGGAGCCCCAAGAGTCACTAAGAGAGGCTTGAAAGAGTAATTAATGCATTTCCCTGCCCTCAGGTGAGCTCTTTGATTAGATCCTACAGATCTAAGTGTCAGTCTGGGGTACTCAGCTGGCTGCTCTTCTATTTGTACCTTCCCTCCAGGAATGGCTTTTCATAGTCCTTAGCAATGGCTTTACCCAAAGGTTGGTCACAGCCTTGATGTGGATCTTGCTTAGGAAAGCAAGGAAACACAGACCTGAGGTGGGCTCTGTGCATGGGGCATCAGCACTGCTGGAACAGCCCCAGCTCCTCCCTGTCTGCTGCCCTGTGACTCCTGGTTAGATTCTCCATGGACAATGTCTTCCTGTGACCGCAGGGATTCAGCAGCATCCCAAACATGCAGATGCAAGACAAAGCAACAGAGCTGTGGTCGGATGCCGTGGCTGTGACAAGGAGCTCTGTTTACAATTCCAGTTTGGAAAGGCCAGCAATTAAATCCATTTTCTGCGTAACTGATGAGAAAACTCTGGCTACCTACCACTAAGTTCTAAATAGAATCTGATTTAGAAAAAACTGGACTCTTCCCAGAACAGGGTGCTCTATGGCTTTGGGCTGTAGCTACTTCTGTCTGTGCCCATGAGCTTGGATGGGCATTACCTGATTCCTACACATCTTGTAATTCTATTTTATCATAAATAAGTTATAATAAAGATTCTACTCTGACATTCTTCTCCCAGACTCCATGGGATTCATAGGGAATGGCAGGAACAGAGCAATGCCAAGAGTCTCTTTTGTGGGGTTTCACGGAGAACCCCACATGGGAGTAGAATGCCATGTCCTGGAAGGCAAAGCTGACTCACTGCAGACCAAGGCAAACATTGAATCATGAGCACGTTGGTCTGCACCAGCCACAACCAAACACAGGATTACAGACAGCTCAGAGCAAGAGATCACCACAACAGCTGGGACAGCAAGACAGGGGGAAAAAGGAGCAAGTTACACATCCAACAGCAGCTGCCCACTGCAAATTGGGTTATTTAAGGTAAACTGGGAAGTCCCTGAAGAGCAAAAGGAAAACAGCTGGCCAAAGTACTGTGTGCCAGGTCACTGCTGAGGTGGCATCATTCCTCCTTGCCTTGGGCACTGGAGCTGCAGCACTTGAGGATCTAGTCTGGAATTTTTATTGCATTTAGGAGCAAATTAGTTCTAGTTTAGGAATTTTCCAGTGAGATTCTTCTTTGCTGGGAGCTGTTGATTCACTGAATGTAAAACTTCAGTACGATGAATGTTCCCCTGTTCTAACCTGTGTGGGACTTTTGGTAAGAGACTGAGACATTGAGTATTTAGCTCATACCTGGACTGGAAAACCTGAGGTTGGTATTTTGGGCTGGATTTGGGCAAGAGGAAACTCTTCCATCCCTCAGGTGCTTTTCCTCACCTGATAGCTCCAGGAGATCGTACAAGGCTCTGGGAGGACTCAGGCAGTGCAGTGCAGTTCTTCTGGGCAGTTCTCGAGCTGGCTGTCTCCTCTCAAAGCTCTAGGTGGTTCCTGGGGTTTGGAGGAGAGGATGTACCCTAAGCTGCCATCCAGTGTTCTCTGGGCCAGTCATGGGGCATCCCTTGAGCACACAGAACTTGCTGTGAATTTAGGAGAAAGTTCACATCTATTCTTGGCTCCACAATGTAGAGAATTAACTTGCCAGGTTTAAGCAGCTTTTGATTCTTCCTGGCTGCAATAGTGGAATAGCTTGATTAAATCCTCCCATGCATTAAAATTTACCTTGCCTGTTTACAGCCTGCTTCTGGTTCTTCATCACAAAAGCAATGACTACAACTTCAAAATTTACATTAGACCCTTAAAACTGGGTATTTCTGAAGGACTGAAGCTCTGCTGTATTGGAAGCTGTGGTTGAACCTACTCACATGCATGCAATAACACACAGCTCAGGCTGCAGCACAGTGACCAGCAGCCTGGGCACCCACCTCTGAGCAATTCTGGATTTGTCCACCACAGGACTGGAGCACAAATGTCTTGCTGGGCTGACTTCCCCCTTCCAGTCCCACCCTTTGGTGACTTGTATGCGCCAGACACGGATCCAAAAGCAAAGACTTGTGTTAGTGTTCTAAAAGAGCTTCACCCACCAGGGATCTATTCATAGATGTACCCTTGACTTATCTCCTTCAGCCCACACCTGTTTTCCTTCTATTTTCAACCGTGTCCAGAATTTTAAAAAGTGAGGGTGCAGCACCAGCTCACAGCCCTTTCTGTCATGGCCCTGGACACCTGCCTGCCTTGTGTGGGAGTGAGACAGCTCCTGGCTTGGCCCCTCCCCACTCCCACGGTGCCAGGAGGATCACAGAAGAGTCTGGGTTGGAAGGGACCTTTGAAGATCACCCAGTGCAAGCCCCATGCTGCTGCAGCTCAGCCCTAAAAGTGCTTTGGCTACTGCTGTCAGACCAGCAAATCACAGATGTTTGGGGTGGAAGAGAAATTAAAGATTGCCTGTTTGCAACTCCCCTGGGCATCTTCCACTGTAGCAGGCTGCTCACAGCCCTGTCCAATGTGCCCTTGAATGTCTCCAGGGATGGGGCATCCACAGCTTCCCTGGGCAATCTGCTTCTCCACTCAAATAAACTTTAGGTGCATAGACACATAATCTATATACTTCAGTATATAATGCAGTGCTGTAATACCACTGCTACCTACAGCAGTTCCATCCACACAGAAAGTGCATGTTCACATTAGTGTGGCTGTTCAAAACATGGCACAAGATCTATCTGGGGATGATTGACCATCCCTCTGTAACCATGTGTGGCTGGGATGCAGACATTTCTCAAGGCTTGTTCTCCAGTGGCTGCAATTGCTGCTAGCTCAATCTGGCAAAGACTCTGGAATTTGTTCTGTGTTTCATCTGCTGGATTTTAATGAGGATTTTTTTCTCCATCACTCTACATTTTGCACAGACAGATGCCTTGCATTTTATGAGCCTTATGTAGAAAACCAACCACTAGTGTAAGGTTGTAGTGTAATGATGTTTACTATAAACTCCATCCACATTCTTCTGGTTCTAGTAATTTGTTTCTGGAGAATAGATATCCATGTCTCTGGCAGTCAGATATGTCCTAACTGTGTCACACCATTACTGTAGGAGCAGAATTGCTGTCACTTGCAGCAAGCCTGTGTTTTTATTTGTTCAAGGGTGACTATAATTGGAACCTCCTGCAGCCAGTGAAGCCAAGAGCCTTTTGGCTTTAACACAGTTTGCTGAAAAGGCTAATGCAATTACTTACGTGAACTAATCTGTAAAGGATGTTTTTCTGTTGTCTCTGCCTTAATTGTTTCCAGCTTATGGCATGAAAATGTTATTGGCCCTGGGAGGCCAGGGGAGAAGGGAAAGAAGAAATGTCAGAAGCAAATGGAAGGTTTGGATGAATATAGGAGCTACTTGGAGTTTTTCCTGCTACTCCTGAATTCATTAAATCATGGGAATGAAGGTAAAGCTATTTAAGTCACACTTGGTAGAATAGCCTTGGTCTGCCACAGGGCAGCTCAGAACTGCTGTGTAGCTGAAAACTTTCTTAAAACAGGTCATGCTGGTCTCCAGGTGTCTCTTGCTGCTTAGGATCAGGTCCTCAGCCTCCCTTCTGTTGCTGGTGCAGAGAACTGGCTCTAGAAAGGTGTCTGGGATTCCTCTCCTCGAGACAAGTGACCAGCAGCCACTGGTCACTGGTCACCCACAGACAGGCTTGTCCAGGTGGCTCCTCTGGGATTCTGTGGATTCCCTCAAGTTGATCTGCTGCTCTGCATCTCTGGGTGTTTTTCAGGAGAAAAAACTTATGGAGAAGATTTGTCCATTTTCAGCACTTGTACTACTTGAGGAAGAAGGGTCCCTCAGTGGAGCCTGGAGCATTTGAACCCCCAGTTTTGGAAGGGGGTGTTGGAAACAGTGTCTGACTCTCCTGTGTCTGCAAAGACTTCAACCATGCATGTCAGCACTCAGATCTGAAGGCAGCTGTGCTGAAGAAACATTCCCAGATCAGAATGACTCATTTGCAGAGGCTGGGCTGAGGCCATAAGATTTTGAGTCAAGCTCCTCTTGTCTCATCTCCAACAGCCAGGCTGTTCCAGAGGCCGTAAGGGCTGGACAACCTTTGCTCATTAACTACCACACGAACATCTCTTCCCAGCAGTAGCCTTCCACATGCTGAATTACTCACTTGACATCTAAATTTTAATGGAAAATGTCTTTTTAATACTGAATGCTATTCCCTCCTTGCATTCATGTCCAAACTGTAGCCTTTTGGATGAGCTTCTGGCTGGTTTCTCCAAAGCAACCATCTCCTGCAAAGGGTAAGCAGCTAATGGAAAGAGAACGTTCTTTTGGAACACTTGGAAAAATAGGTCAGGAAGGGCTGCAAAAGTGAAAATTTTAATGACAGGTAAACAAACTAGAATTTCTCATTGGAAATGCCTATTGCTTTGCACTGGCTGTTCTTTCCAGACATTGAAGTTTCTCCTACAGGAGCAGGGCAGGGGAGGTTGCTGCTGCAGAACATTGCTTGTCAGGGTGTTTTGCACAGTTTTGTGGTGTTTTCCTGGAAATGGTCTCTCACACTACCTGTTCCTCTTTTCTGTTCCATTTTGAAAATGAAAACAATTTGCTTCTCACAGCCTAGTGCCATGAAAAATGGCACTTTTGCTAAAGAAAATTTAAGCAAGTTATTTGTCTATTTACATCGAGTTCCTTCAAGCATGTCAAGTATTTCAGTTGTTGAAAGAGCACAGCAGTTTAAATATATTCAGACTGAAGATAGACAGCCTAGGGATTTCACAAATAATTTTCTTAAATTTATTGCTGTTTCAAGTTTCATTCTGCCTACAATATTTTGTGTGCAGGGTTTTCCTTTGCGGCCAACTCACCATCCACAAAGTTGTTTTAGATATGCTTCTGTACTGTGATCCACTTTAACCAATTATTAACCAATGTTTCATAGTAACTAGAAGTACCTTTGCTTTGCCCTTTAGAATCAGGACTGATTTCACTTTCAACCCAAGAGCTGTCAGTTCCTTCCCTTCAGATGTGGCTAATTTTTAATTAAAAAAATAAATTGATAGCACACTACTTGAATAGTAATTCATGGTCAAAACCAGGATAGTGCCCTTAGGTACCAAACTCATTAGGATTCCTGGCTACTGCTCTACCATGTGCCATTTTTTCCCTTGGTTGTAGGCAACATGCTAAATTCTAAGTGTGACCCTAAGGTCTTGAAGAAAGCATTCGACTCTGATTTTATTCACAAAATATTTTGTTTCTAGTGCAACCAAAAAGCTCAGGTCTTTGGCTGGGTTTTCAAAGACTGTGGTTCTCTGTGTGGTTGTGTTATTCCACTATGCAATCTGGAATGCTGATGCAGATGGAGAGCCAGGCATGGGCCATGCACCCACCAGCTGGCTCCTGATTTAACATTTCTAGCAATCACTGGTACTGATGTTAAGGCACTCTGGAGCCTTAGTCTCTCTGGGACTGAAATGCTCTGGAGTCAGCACTGATGATCTTGTCAAGAAATCCTTCAAAAATCAACTACAAATCTCAAGTTTCAATTTCTTTATCCTCTATTAAACATCAGCACATATATGTGTCTGTTGCCAGGTAATTAAGATTATTTAAATTTATTTAACAGTGTCAGGACTTCATAGACTTTCTGTTACTCCATTGAAAAGTGGAACAACCTGGATGTGGGCTAGTAAATGGGAAAAGTATTCTCTTAAATCCTTTAAATCCTTCCTGTGCCACCAGTTCAGCAGCATGTACATAAACTGTGGGGGAGAAATTGGGCTCCTGTGTGGACAGATGTAGGTCTCTGGGCATCACCCCCTCTGTCTCTTCTTGTGGAAAACAGCCCAAAGGTATGAGGCTCCTCAAGTTTTGGGAGGTTTATTTTTGGGCTTCTGTTTCTCCTCTGGACCCTTTCACATTTTAACAATGGACTTTTAGCTTTAAAGGCTGTTCTTGAACTTGTTTGTCCTGCTATTAATGATGACAGATTGAAAGTGCCTCTGTTCTTGTGTCATGGTAAAAGACTTATTTCTTATTTCTCCTCTGTGTACTCGCTTTCTCCTTTAACCTCTTGAGCTTTTTGCCCTGCAGATCCTCCAAACCACAGTGCATTTCAGATTTCAAAGAAAGGACTTCTGACATCTGCTATTCCTTTGCTGTTCTCTTCCACACAGGCTGAGAAACTGTCCCTTGGCATGACCTGGCCTTGTTGACTCCAAACATTCAAACAAGAGGTTCTAGCAGGAGAAAGTGAGGAGAGAGAGACAAACGAGGCTTCCTTAAAAATAAAAATAAAATTAATGGGATGCTGAGAGGATGTAAAGATAAATGTCTAATCTTCCAGCACTCTTGGAATTCCTGGGGCTGCACAAGGTGAATAGAGAATTAAAGATGAATTAAGACATCAGCCTACGGGATGGATTTCTCTCTAAATGTTTTCTGGCTTCTTCCTCAGTTTAACAAAGCTCCTTGCAGAGCTGTTTAATGCAGCAATTGTCTCTCCAGCTAAAAGTGATGCCAAAACCTTCTCTAAGAGCTGAAAGAGATGCAAAATAAGGTAATTTCTGCATACCTGTGCCAGTCCAAATTCTGCTGATATTAAAAGTATTTTACAATGTTTCAGTATTTTGTTTCCATGTATTTCTATAATTCTGTTCTCTGCCCTGTGGGAGGAATTAGAACTGTTAAAATATCAAGGGACTGGGATCCTCCAGTATTCTATTAAAATGATCCCACCTTTCATATGACATTTGAATTGTCCAACCTTTTCCTATGATGTGAAAAACATGTTGACAATAATGATATCTACTCAGTTTCTGCAGGAATTACTGCTTTAGTTTGGTGCCACTGTAAATTCTGGCATGCTTTTACAAGGAAGATGTCTGGAGTTTCATTTATAGAAGAAAATTAACAACAAGCATTTAAGACTGATAAGAAAAGCTCTGCTTGCTTTTGAGCCAAGCAATTTAAAAAGCGGAAGAATTGTAAATGAAAGGAAATCTCTCAGATATCTAGATTCTAATTGTTGCTATAAATTAATTAAATTAAATTTTTCAAAGCTGAAAATTACATTTAAGGTGGAAAAATGAACTGTCATTCAACTATTCTTTTGGAGGTAACATTACATTAATATTTATATTTAAATATTTTTTCCTTCCTCAGAGAAAAATGTGAGCTCTTGTCTTTCAAGGTGAGGACAATTTAACTTCTATCACCAAGAAATGAGGTGTGGAACAAAAGCACTGAGGTGTGTAGGGAAGCTGATCCAGGAAGGTAAGAGGAAGCAGCCATTACACACCCAGTTTCCACAGCTTGAAAAAAGTTACTTTGACCATCTCTGACATTACTATCGAGCCTCTGGCTGTAGCCTGTGAAAAATGTGGGAGTTCAGCACTTTCTAGGATTACACTTGGCCAATCATGCTGTTAAGTGGAATGGCAGAGTCACCATCCCTAGCAGTGTTCAAGAATCAAATGGACGTGGCACTTTGAGACATGGTTTAGCAGGCAGAGGGGAATTAGGTCAAAGGTTGATGGTCATGAAAGCCTTTCCCAACCTTAACAATTCCAGGATTCTAAGCCATTTAATGCGGGGTGCAATGCAGTCAGTGGAAGTTTGGGCAGGTCCAAATGGGCAGGGGGTGTGTTTTAGGCACGACAGGCAGCCAGCCAAGCACATCTCTCCTGGCTCCTGCAGGAAAAACATCCCCTAAGGAGATGGATCTTTTTAATTTCTCCTGGTTTCTGAATGTGATCCTGTCACACTGTTTAGAGGGGTCACTGGCCATTCCCTGACAGCATCCCATTCTGCACTGGATCTGTGAGTCTTTGAGGTCATGGGTCCTCATGCAGGGAGGGATGTGGCTGGTAAAAGCTTTGGCTTTGATGTGATGCAATACACAGCAATACACAGGTTGGCAAATGAGATGGTCTTATTTCCAGGGCACAAATTGTTTGCCCAGAAGAATCCCCCAAAGTGGGAGTTGGCTGTGTCTTTCCAGAAAGCCCAGTTTCTGGCAGAAAATGTTGTTTATAGAGGGCCAGTTTGGGAGTATGGAGTTGCTGCTTGTCCTCAGGCTCGTCCTGTATTTATCTGCCTTTATTTTAATTGGATAATTCTTGGCTCTGGAAATGTTTCCTTTGAGTAATTACAGCTTTCGTTTCTTTCTCTGACTCAAACACATGGTCTGAGGGAGGTCTCATCACTTCTCAAGGGTTTCTCTCTCTACTGCATTACTTCTCCCTGCCAGTGTCTTCAACAATCCTCCCTCAAAACACATCAGGTGCTTCTAAATTCCTTCAAATTGTCTTGAGTGGTAGGCCGGGGAAGCAAGCAAAGATTTACTTCATATGTTTGATTGTTTTTCTGGGTGAAAACAGCTCTTGAAGAGCTGTCTCGGTCTCACTTTGCTTAAACCCTTTTAACAGATCAGGCTGCCTATTTCTTTCAAACATTTTGAAGCTCTCCAGCCACAGAATTTACTGGTTAACTTCTGGTGTCTGGATCTATAAAGCTGGGGGCGTAGCTCCTTCCCTGCTCCCTCGCTGCTCATCAGATTTCAGGTAACAGCTGAGTGCTGTGCCCTGACTCTGATTTCCAGACAGCTTTTTCCAGACTCCAGCTCTTACGTTGTTGGTTAGACAAAGTTAGCAGTGAGAGAGGATGCAATAGCTAGCTGGCAAATACTGCAACTGGTACCACCACAGCACTGCTGGAGATGCCAGGGAGCCCCACTCCTCCTGAGTGTGCTCCCTGGGTCTGGGCAGGCACTGGTTTTGGTGCCATTTAACAAAAGGCTTTTACAAACCAATTTGGTCTTCTGAATCCCTCTTTCTTCTTCATGGCAATGTGCTATCTCAAAATGGAACACATTTTTATTGTAGAAGGTGATGCTCATAAGGAAGTGATGACATCAGGGTGAGCCCTATTGCTCTTTATAACTCCATGAAAGAGGTTGCAGCCAGGAGGGAGTTGGTCTCTTCTCCCAGGTAACAAGTGACAGGATAAGAGGAAATGGTGTCAAGTCATGTTAGGGGAGGATTAGATTGGATATTAGGAAAAAAATTTTTCACTGAAAGTGTTGTCAAGCATTGGAACAGCCTGTCCAGGGCAGTGGTGGAGTCACCATTCCTGCAGGGATTTAAAAGACATGTGGTACTCAGGGACGTGGTTTAGTGTTCGTTGGACTTGATTAACTTAAATGCATTTTCCAACCAAAGTAATTCTACGATTCTATGAAGGAAGAAATAAATTCATGTTCAAGCAGAAAGCTGGGAGGTGATGCTTCATGTTCTGCAGCCTACGGTCACCACCCTGTGTGTGATGCCAAGTGTCTGGTCATTAAAGTGTTGAGGTGACAGAAGGACAGAGCTCCTTACATAAACAGCAATGACAAGACAAAAGGCCTAGTGGAGAAAGGGGCTAAATTTGGCTGTACATATAGATGACTCACACAGAAATATCATCCATTTATAGGTTGCCTCCCGGATAGTGACTGGCACTGGAGTGAATTCACCCTGGAGTCAGTGGAAACACTTACAGGGAATTCAGTGGGAGTTCAATTTGGCCGTAGGGAATATTTTCCCCTTTGTAGCTCTTTGGGTTTTGTTGAATTGTTTCTTTCAAGCCTTTGGAGTGCTAATGGGCAGCACTCAGTGTGATGAGGCAGACACATAATCCTTAGAGCATTGCTGCTTCAGCTACTGATGAAACATGGCTTTGTGCTGAAAACACATCTGGGGCACTGAGGAAACAGGGTTTGAAGCAGATGTTGGTGTGGTGCTGCCTGGAGACTGCTGCAGGGAGAAGTTGCTCAATCACCCATCAAAACAGCATCTGCACACAGTGCCATTGAGTGAAAGCTGTGGGGCTGGAGAGGAACCTGGAGGATGCCAAGGAGGAAAGGTAGAAGGAACAGGCAACAAGTGACAGATCAAAGAATCCATGATACAACAACATAGAAAAGTCATCTTGTCCAACATCCCTGTAATGACCCAGGACACTTTTTAGACCAAACTGTTCAGAGCCTCATCCAATCTCACCTTGAATGTTTCCAGGGATGGAGCATTCACCCCTGGTCTGGAGAACCTGTGCCAGTGTTTTACCACCCTCATTGTAAAAATCTTCCTTACATCTAACCTAAAATTACCCTTTTTAGGACAAATTATAATGGTTTTAAACTAGCAAAGGGCCAGGAAAGGATGGGGTGTTTAGAGGACACCAGGCACTACTGGTGAGGAGACACCCTTTGTCCAAAAAGGGAAAATTAAGGCTAAACAGCACCTGAGCTTTTCAGTGGAACATTCAGGAGTTGTCATGGGGCTGTGGTGTTCACAGAGCAGCAGCCCCCTCAGAGACCCCCATGTGTGGGCAGCAAACCAAGGGAGAGCTTGGGGGCTTTCCTCCTCTGCCAGGCAGCACAGTGTGGCTGGAGCATCTCACTGCTGAAGTTTGTGGGATGACTGTCCCTGACACCACACTATGAAACTTGGGGAGCAGAGAGCTGGGAGCAGCCCCCCAAAATACCATCTCCATGGCCAGTACAGTGCAGCCCTGCCCAGCTGCACAGGGATGGCTCCCTTCCAAGTTCAGCAGTTAAAGGAAATTATCACATCAGGAAAGGAAACCCCCTTAACATCAATATAAGAGTTAATCTGCACATAATGCAGAGCCCTGGTGATCCTTGCTTGCAGTCATAATTTCTCACTCATGGAAACGCTGTTTGTTTTGGACCTTATCATTCAGACAAGAAATCACAAGATGTTTGCAAAGGCTGTGGGCAATTTTGAGATTGGAACTCTACCATCTCACTATTAAATAGCACAAAGTTTATTATTAAACAGGTGGAGTTGTGCCTATGAGTGACTAGCACTTTTTTGAGATACCATTTAGAACTACCATTCCTATCACCACTGAAAATTGTTCCACAGCAAAATTATCTTTATATTAAAAAATCTAGATCTGATTTGTAGTGCATTCAGAGCTTGTTTGAACTGCGGTGCCATCAGATGTGAGCAAAATCTTCCGACAACTGGTGGATGTTTTAGCAGTAGAACTAAAATTTGAAACTGCCAGCCATCTCTTTGGTGATGATGTGAGGCAGAAGGGGCTTTTTAAGCCAAATGCTGTAAAATTTGGTGAGGGGATGCAGCGTGGATGGAAGCAGCAGGTGGTGCTGGGAATGTGGGTCTGGAAGGAAACCTCTGTGCTTTGAGCATTTCCAGAGAAAGGTTTTGAAGTGGTATTCCTGAGAGCACCACACATGCTGCGACCGAGCAGCAATCCCAGGGCCTTTCCAAGGAAGCCATCTGGAAACTGGGCCTAATCACAGACTTCTCAGAAATGTTTGTGTATGTTTACTCACCTCTGAACCTCTTCTGCAAATACCATCAGCAATTAAACCCCATCCCAGCCTTCCTGCTCTGAGGCTGCCTTTGCTAACCCAGGCTCTGGGCAAAGGGGAGGCAGTGGCTGCTGCTGGGTCACACGTCCCCTGTCAGTGACCTGCTGGGTGCTGTTTGTGAGGCTGGTTGGGGTTTGCTGCAGGTGTGTGCTGGCACAAACTGCAGCTCCATATCCTCTCCTTGTTCTTGCGGCTCTCCTGGGGATTTGGGGAGGCGATCTAACCTCTAATCCAATTGTTGTGGGAGCTTAATTATACTCAGATTCATGCTAGAGAAAAAAAAGGCTCCCACCAGAGCAGCCGGGATTCAGGACTGCTTCCAGGAGAGGCTCCTGCTGCCCCTGGGCACCCTGGCAGCTGAGTGTCCTGGTAGGAGAGGGAGGAGGAAATTGTGCAGCCTTAAACAGACACTCTGATAATGTCCCCTTGGTCCATTCAGCCTCCAGGCAACACATGGAGGGGTTAATTGGATCTGGCTTCTTGGTTTGGGGCATTAATGGGTGTTCTGTCTCTCCTCCAAGGTGTGGATGGGAAGATCCCACAAGAAAGTGGTTCTTGATGGGAAATGAGGAATTCATTGACTTAAACCCTTGTATGCAAATGTGCTGATTCAATTCCACTCTGCTTGGGAAATCTGAAAATCAGAATTAAATCCCTACACAAATATTATGGTGGGGAATGAAGTGTTTCTCTCCTTGGATTTAAACTGCAAATACAAGGTTCTGGTCTAAATGAGGAAGAAAAGGAATGTGATTCCCAGTGAATGGTTATCGATTCTTGGTCTATCTCATGGGTTTCTCTTGTTCACCAAGGTTTGATTTGGAATGGGTGTGGAAGGGTAGAAGTTGCTGATATATTTAAGTCCCCATGCTCTTGCAGTGGGTACATGGTGGCTCCTCGGCAGCTTTGCCAAGCTGTGAGGCCAGAAGCAGCTTGTCATTCCTGCACCTCCTTCCTCACGTGCACTGGGGGCAGCTGATGCTGGAACAAGGAGCGTGTGTCTTTTCTTTGAAAATGAGAACAGGACTTTGCTCTCCTGGCAGTTGTATCCAGAGATATTCATCCAGCTTGGGCCCCAAGTGAGGGCTGCTGCTCCCCCCATCACTGCAGGAATTTGACTCCAGCCGGGAGCCACATTTCGGGGGAGCCGCGATGGCCCCGTGCGGAGGGGCTCAGCCAAGGTGGGGCTGCCCTGTTCCCCGTCCCCCGCGCTGCGGGACACGAGATGCTGCCGGCATGAGCCTCCCACCCTACCCAGGAAATCCGGGCCTCTCCTCTGGAAGAGCTGAGCCCGGGCGCTGACCCGGGGAGAAGCAGGACAGCACAGAGCCGTCCCTGGCCGCCCGGAGCTGGAGCCCGGCGCTCCCAGCCCTGAGCAAGAGGTCCCTCTGCCGGGGATCTGCGCTCCACAGCCGGCACACAGCGGGCTGGTCCAGCCACGGCCGGCGAGGGGAACCTCTGCTCCGGGAAGGACTCCGGACACCCTTTCCTGCCCGGGTCCTTGAGCGGCTCGCTGGCCTTGGCTGGGTGGGCACACCGCGGCTCCGCTTTCACAGACTGCCCAAGAGCCCTGCCAGGCTCTCCCGGAGCCTCCCTGGGACATCCCGGGGATCTGCCAGGCTCTGTCCGAGGGCGGTGGGACCGGCAGCATCCCCCTCCCTTGCACCACAGGGGCTGCCCCAGCAGCAGGGCGTGGGCACTCGGCGGGGCGAAGGCAGCGGGGTTCGCCCTGCACCTCTCCAACCGCAGCTTCCTTAGTGCAAAAAACACCCGGGAGGAAAACCAGGACACATGGCTTGTTTGCCGGGAAGAGAGGAAGAAACCCACCAGGGAGAGGTTGGCTTGCACTGAAGAAGCAGCTGCTGGTAGCACAGGAACAATCCCATGACAGAGGTCAGCAGGGAAGTTCATCCCTGTTTGCCGTGGGAGGGAGAAATCACCTCTCCCCGCCTTTGGACACGCTGTCGGTCGAGCCTCGAGCGCTGGGGCTTGCCTCGCTTTGTTTATGATTTCTGTGATGTCCCCACCCTGTCCAAGGGCTTGGCAGCCTTGGCGAGGGCAGGAGCGCCGGAGCGGGGCGGGAATGCTGCGGGACAATGCAGGCACGGGCTGCGCAAGGGCTCTGGCCGGGCCAAGGTCACCCATTGTCCCGGCGAGTATAAATAGCTGGGCTGTAACAACGCAAAAACCAGCCTGGAAACCAGAACTTGACTTCTTCTTCAGCTCTGTAGTGAGCAAAGTGGAACAAGTCACCAGGAGAGAAAGGAGCGTCTTCAGGAATGTCCTGCCCACAAAGCAGATCTATAAAACATTGTTATATAGTTATACCCGAATTTGCTCTTTGTACCAATAATATTTACTTTTCCCCCCTACAAACTATGAGAGGTGAGCAGAGATGTAAAATAATTAGTATGTTTTCCCCTGTTATAAATACATGTGATATTTGTATGTCACAAATACAAATGACAATATAATATTCAGAAAATTCAAAATAATATTCAGAAAATTTAAAAATATCAAGTTTCTGTTTGACAAATTTTCAGATACAATAATTACATAGTGATTTTTTTTTTCCCAATAGTATGGCTAAACCTGAGCAAAATCCTCAGTATATTCATCCCTTGATTGAAGTTATTGCTTTTGCTGCTTTGGAGAAGGTCTGGCTCTGCCGGGCAGCTGTCTTCACCAGTGCAGGTTTCAAGGACATTTAAAGTTAAAACATTCCTGTTCAGTGGCTCCTGGTGCCCACTTGCAGCCTGTTCAATAGGGTCTGTGGTTTCAATCTCATCCCCAATGGTCTTGTCTAACAGGGTTAATCCCTCTCTAAACCTTTATGTGATACTGTCTGGCTCTGGACTGTCCATGTTGCCCAACATGAGGGGTTGGCTTTGGGACACTATCAGAGCAGGATATACCTTTTGGTTAGTAGGGTTCTCCTTTCAGAGAACAGACCTGAAATCAGTTTAATTGAAACAAAAGAAGTTGTAAATATAGTCATCCCCTACCCCAACCCTCATTTCTTCATTTGGAAATTTCACTTGAAAATGATTATAACCCTAAAACCCATCCATGCTTTGTAAATCATGTATGCATTGAAGGAAAAAGGCACCACAAATAAATTTGCAGTTAGGTAAAGGGCAGAGTGTATGTGCAGATCTTAAACTGGCTGAGAAAAAGGCAGTTTTAGAGAAAATTAAATGTAAAATTAATGTCTGTTGTTGTGACAGTGTGAAGTACTTTCATACGTCTCAGAGTCTTTATCCCATTTCATTTTGCAGTTTTCTTTCTTCTATTAAAGCATTTATTGTTTCTAAACATTGACTGAAAGGCTGCATTTGCATGTCCACTCTTTTTGTGAACCAGAAGTTGCCACAGTTATTTAACTGTTTGTGCCTATCTGACTGGATTGTGGAGTGATGAGACGACATGGTCTGTGCCATTTAGCATTGATGCTGCTGGGATCACATCTGTGACCAAACAGAAAGCTGTGCACTTCGGCTTCAAAACCCTGTTTGCAAGAAAAGTGCTCTGAATTGTGCTCTGGAGTGCTTTGATTGTATTAATGACAGCATTACTGCACCTTATAGCTCCAGTGCATGTGTTAGTTTATATCTCAGCTTCCTCTCTCTTGTGAGCCCAGAACAGATATAATTACAGCACATCTTTCCTTTTTAAGTTTCCTGCTGGGATATTTTCTGCTTGAAATCAATGCCTGCCAGTGTGCCTGTGAAATTTCCTGAGGAAGTAGTTTAAATGGTGCTGTAAAAACCCGGACTGATTTAGTAAGCAGGAGCAATCCAACATTGTTTCCAGAAACCCATTGCACAGAGGGAAATGGAGGGCAGAGGGGCTGGGGAGTTCGTGCCCATCAGCTGCTGGCTGCACTGCTCTACAAATACCTGCATGGGAAGGAAAACAAGTGGAGAAAAAGGAACATGGATACGGAGCAAAGCAGATGCAGGACATCAGGAAGGATTGTGTTCTTCAGAGCCACACAGGAAGGTCTAATGAAACAAGGGAAACAGCATCACTGCTTCAAACTGCTCTGCTTGCAGAAGGTGTCCTCATCCCTCATTAGCACAATCTAGAGTTCCGTTGTGGGAATAGAATAATTCCCTTTTTATCTCCTCCAGCTGTCTCCTGTCTCATGTTAGGATGCACCCAGCCCAGTAGCAATTGTTTGCAATCCTGATCTTTGCTGCCACACGCTTGGCACCAGCAGCAAGTGGGAGAGTGAGCACTGGCCAGCTGGGAGAGGTCCCCAGCACTGCTGTCCCTAGGGAGCACAAAGTCAAGCAATAAAGACCTGTCTCTTCCTCTCCTGTCATTCCTCCCTTGCTGTTATATTTCCAGGAGCAGAGGATGCCCCTTTGGCAAAATCTGGGGGTGGTACTGCTCTCTACACACCCACCAACAGCATCTCTGATGGAGCCAGGCTGCATCTGGGAGCGCTGCCAGGCTTGGGGAAGACAGGTAGACATCACCTCACTTTAAACTCTCACACAGGTGCCAGGCTGCTGCCCTGGGGATGCTGGGCTGGAGTTGGTGGTCTGGAGGGTCCCTTTCACAGGTAGCTGTGCTTGGCACTTTCATAACAACCCCCTCCTAAGCACTTGAGCCTCTGTGCTGAGTTGTTTGAATAGCTGGGTGTGAGCATTGGCACCCTGCTGCGAGGCTGCCAAAGGAGCTCGTGTTTGGGGTGGAAGATTACAGCAAAGGGCATTTCTAGGGTTATGGATATGTTTTACATCAAGTCACCATCAGATGGAGCAGTTTTGGAAGCAAAGACCAGAATCGTTCCACTTCCACTCTGCCTGAGGCCAGGATGAGCAGTGCTATAGCTTCCTGCTTTCAGATCAGTGAATCTTCAATCATTTGAGAGCCTTTATCTGTGAGGTGAAACAATGGGCTCCTAAGTCACCGTCACTACTGTCAGTAGTCACTCTCTTGGGTAGTGCAAGAAGCAGCTTTCAGTTTCTTCTTGCAAAAAAACAGGAATTCAGCCTGGAGCACTGAGTGCTGCGTGAGTGTGGGGTTGACAATGACAGCACCTTTTTGGGAGCTGGGTCTGCAGGAAGGAAAATGGGAGAGGCTGTGCTGGGTCATGGAACTGCAGCAGCTTGGGGAGAGTACAGAAACTGCATCATGGTGTTTCAGATGAGGTGTTAAAGCAGTTCCCCAGGTCAGTGAGCAGGACAGTGAGGGTTTCCTGTGCCTCAAACACAGATCTGTCCTGTCTCACCTTTGCCATCACCCTGAATTTGTTCCTGTGAACATTGGTTCACTTGAGCCAGGCTGTGCTGCTTTGCTCCAAGAGCAATAATCAGCTGTTTAGGGCAGATATTCAAGCTGTGTTATAGAAAATCACTTAGTATTTACTTTGACACTGCAAGAGCAGTACATAAATAAGTGCCTCTATATTTAGGCATTGGTCCATCAAGGGAAGTTTGCTGGAATGGGGTATCTGAACTGTGTGAAGTGCACAGTGAGGTGGGGATAAATTCTGGCTGAAGCAGTGGAGAGGAATAGGAAGCCTGGATCTTGAGGGACTGAAAAAATCCCTTTGCCTCTGGAGACCTCTGGGGAGAAGGGAAAAAGAGTATTTTCCCTTCCAACTGTGTAACTCCAGTTCTAGCAAAGCACAGGCTGTTGACTGCATGCTGTCTCCATTAGCATCTTGAGTGCTTCACAGAAATACACCTGCTGACTCCTCTGAATAAGAGGAGTTAAATGAGGTACATTAAAGCCACATTTCCTTGCCATGGATTTTCAGGAGCTCAATAATGCTGCTTTGGCAAGTTAATCTGGCAGTCCTTGTAGTGATGTCTTTAAAGGGTCATTAAAACCACTTGTTTTTTTCTAAACAAAAGGCTGAACCAAAGATTTTTGTGAATAATGACCTGAGTTAACAGACTTGGTAAACATGCTGTTGCATCAGGTGGTACCTCATCATCCTTATGATGCTGGAACAAACATCCTGATGATGCCTCAGTGTGGGACAGCACCTAATTGTCTGGAGCTTCCCCAGGCGTTCACTGCCCTCAGGAGCTCTCCTGCCCAAGGTGCACCCCATCATCGCATGCATTTCAGATTTGATATCACTTCTTGGTCACAGATGGTTGTAGGTGTTAGGGGTTAAATCCTACCCAGCTCTGAGCACTCACCAGGAATGAGGAGCTTTTAAAGTGAATTGGATTCCTCCCTCCTCCTTGCAAAGGCTGCTACAGCTGGGATGCAGACAGGGAAACATGAACCAGCCCAGCCAACACAAGGAGATGACAAACTCCCTCGCATTGCCCAGCCCTGCCCCCCAGTAAATCCACTCCGTTGTTTTTGGCCAGTAAATGAAAGCCAAGCTGAGGCCTTGATCCAAAACTTGGTCCCAGGCTGTGTGGGAGAGTTTGTATATGAACCTACAAAGGACAGACTGTTTTGTTTGCGAGGTTTTTTTGGTGGGTGGTTGATTCCCCTCCTTCCCCGCAATCAATTCATTTTAGGTTTCACAAACAATATTAAGCCAATAACGTCTGTGCCAACAAATTGTGATTCTAATCCTGCTTCCTGATACTTGCAATCCTGACTGTTTGTCTGGGTGAACAATTTGTGTCAGTTGGCTTCTTCCCTGCCTCCCAAATAACTCTCCCACTGTTGGGAAGCCCTCAGCCCAGGCAGGCTGGGAACAGCTCTTCTGCTCCAGCTGCCAGTGACAGTGGTGCTCCAGCTCCTCTGTGGAATTAGCAATTACCCTGCAGGGATACCCATCTCTACCATCTCTGCTGGGCAGAGGGGCTAAGTGACATGGAGACTGGGCTGAGAGTTTGGGTTTAGCATGAGGGGAAATAATGGGAAGGGCACTGCACACGACAACTGGTTAATTTTCGAGCGGCCTGTAGCTATTTTAGTTACAGTCTCTTTTAAGGAGATCAACACTGAGGGCAAATTCCTTCCCAGATTAATCACGCTCATTCCACAGGCACGAGAAAGTGGGGAATTTTGTTTTTCAAGTGGCTGCTTTGCATGTTTCCCTGGCTGGCAGCTCGTGTGCCAGTGCCAGGGCTGGGTTCACTGAGAGCTGTCGCTCTGGGTGCAGAGGGGAGTTTTAGCCCCACGAGATGCTCGTGGGATAACACTCCCTAAGATAACACTCTGAAAAAGCACAGGATTCTTTTACAAATCCTGTTAGAGAAGGTGTCACCCCTGTGCTCTTAATAATCTTTTGGGCCTTGAAATAGTTGGGTTTTTGTTTAGAAAGGAAGAGGAAGAACAGCTTTAGGGCACAAGCTGCTTTTCCTTTGCCCTGACAGACCAGTTCACATCCTAAACCTTGGGTAGCTGCAGTACAAACCTGCACTCCCTGCATGCCCTTTGGATGCCCCAGCCCTTCGATGCCCTGGGCAGGGCAGGCAGCCAACAGCAACACCGGTGCTGTGGCCTCCTCCCTGCACAGGACCCAGCTGTTTCCCAGGTCATTTGTGGCCTGAGCTTTGCTGTTCACCTGACCCTGCTCACATGGCACAGCAGTGGCTCCACAAGATCCCACAGGAGATCCACAGAGGCTGGCAGTGTTGCAGCGGTGATAACTGAGGATGCAGATGCCTGCACCTCCTCACTGGGACTCTGAGCATCACCTCTTTGTGCCTGGTAATGACAGATGAGGAAAAGCTTTAGTCTTTGATGTCTCCTTAGAGCTCCAAGATTTCACTGCAAATACCTGGGTGCGGGAGAAGAATGGAGGACCTGAAATCTGGTGACCTGACCTTTCCTATTCCTGCAGCTGAGTGTGAAGGTTTCTTTCTCTCCCATCTGTAAGCTGTGTGCAGAGAAAACAATGAATTCCCAACTGCACACACAGAGGAAGCTCCATGCCTTCCATCAGGACCATTCATGGAGATAATTCCTCTGGAGATACTCATGAACACCATGAACATAAACACCACCAATATTTGTCTATTTTATCTAGTGAGATTTATCTGTCTCTTTTCATGGTTGAGCCGTGTCTTAGCTCTAACTCAGTTGTAAGCATGGCTTAAATTTTCCGCGTCTGTTACTCTGAATGCAGAAGAATGAAGATGTTTTTGCAAACTCCCTTTAATGCTAAAAGAATTAAGATGTTTTAGTTGTCAGAAACAATGCTGGTAACTTCCATGTGGTCTGCACAGCTTTGAACTGCATGAGGAGGCCAATATTGCCTTTGGATGCTTCTAAAACTCTTTTCATCTTGTATTTGGTTTATAAAATTATGGCAGGCACTGTGAAGGTGACTTCAATAAATCACTTAGTCTGTGACATTGGCCCAAAGCTAATCTGAGTCTCTAGCCAAAGCAATGGATTTGGCACATATTAAAATCTAGAGGTTTTCTTACATTTGCATAAACAGCTCTAGATTTGAGGGTTAAACTGAATCTGTCTTTGGAGAAGGCAAAGACATGTGGCTTGGGGGGGATTTCCCCCCTCCCCATGTGTCTCAGGGACCCTTGTGCTTTGTGTGAGTTTTTAATTTTACATGAACGAGCACCAGCTGAAATGTTCTGCTCCTTGCTGTGGATAACATCTCTAAGAGGAAATGCTGCAGAATTGTTCCTACATTTTTCAGTAGCTCCTGACCTTAAGTCAGGCCTTGTTTCTGTAGCTGGCTCTTTTCTTACCAAGAAGCTGAACAGACAGGCAAACTCAACCAGACCAAGTGAACTTAGGGCTCCTGGGCTGAATTCTGCCTCTTGACTCTGTCATTTGGTTCATTGATGCTTGCTGGAAAAGCGCTTTCCGTGAGCTCTTCTGCCTCTCATGAAAGGGCTCTGATTTCCTGATGTGTGTTGTGCATGCTCAACTTTGCAAGCAGATCCCGCTCTGGGCAGCATCTGCTTTTCCCAGTCCCAGCCCTGCTGCAGCCCTGGTATTGTTTTACATGAATCTGAAGGCCATGTGTGTTTGTCCCTTCCATGGATAATGGTGTTTCTGTTAAGAACCATCATGTGCTTTTTGTTTTGATCCTTTTCCCATGTGCTTGTGATGTACTTGGGGTCATCCTCATGGCAGGCTGAAGATCACATACAGGGCAGTGAATATTTATTTGCTGAATTTACAAGAAAGGTGTTGACTGCAGTTGCAATGAGTAGTTATTAGTCTGTGTCACTGGATTTGATGATAAACTATTTTCTTTGCTAGCTCTTATTGCTGTGAATTTCCTTTGTCCAGAGCAATAGGATGTTCCGAGATAAATATAGGGCTTCTGTTTCACTTAGCAAGTCTGAAAATTTTATTTCCACATGTTCATAGACTAGCCTTTTATTTTCTTTTTGGTTGTGTGGGTTTTTTTGTTGTTTGGGGTTTTTTGTTTTTGGTTTTTTTTCTCCTTGAGTTTCAGTCTGAAGGTTTTCCTTTACTCATGTTTCAAATACCCACATGGATTTGAGACCTTGCATGGAATTGCCAATAATGCTCTTTTCCCATAGATATTTGCTCAAAAATAAGGATTTGGTCCATATTCTTTTTCACTGTGCATAGATGGGGAGGCACAGACTAAACCTACTGAGAATATTGAAGTGGGCTGGTTATGGGGAGCCACTTTTAGGGTAATTATGCTTCCCACATCCCACCCATGCACACGATGTCTGTCAGTAAGGCTCCATGAAAAATATTCCCAGTGACAGGTCACACATGACCAGAGATGTAACTGGTGTCAGCTGAGCTCTCTCAAGAGAAGCCAGAAATGCTGTGGTCTATCAGAAGTACAGAGATACTCAATGAAAATCTTTATCCGAGTTTCTAATTGGTATTGCTGTGGTGCCCTTCTCTGAACAAATTGCTGCATGGGCCTGCGGGAGGCAAACCCAGGGTAACACTTTCAATTTGTGTTTCTGAAAATCTCCCTGGACCCCATCTGTTGCTATCAGTGCTTTCAAAACCCTTAAAAATCAAATTCTAGAAAACCAGCTCTTATTGTTGTCTGAACTTTTCCACGCTTGTGAAAAGCTTCCTCTGTATCGTGGAACCAAATGCTCTGTTGAAGTGCAAGTCTGTTCAGAATTTAGTTCAAAGGGGCTGGAAGGAATTCCTGGTATTGCAAACAGACAGTGCTGGAGTCCAATCACTGCCCCTCCATTGCTGCACAGGCCTGGCCAGAGCCTAGAGATGGCAAATTGGTGACTCAAAGTGTTGGGTTAGTCACAGCCTGATGGAGAATCCAGTAAGATGTCCTGGAGGATTGCACTAGATAGGATGTTCTCCAAACATGGCAAGGAAAGAACAGCTAAAACAACAGAGAATTCAATGCATGCCTTAATTTAACCATGCCTTAGCAACCCTAGCTATGTATTTTCATGACAACTCCATCCACATTTTGAGAAAAATCCCTCTCAGGCATTAAACTATCAACTATGTACTCAGTGTAACAAAATAATTCATGAACTGATGGACTAAGTGCCAGGAAAAGATGTGATCAAGCAGTCTCATGATACTCCAGAGAAATACTGTCTTGCTTCAATGTGCATTTGAGTTTATTTTTTTGTTAAAAATAGATGGAGATGAACATAAACTGAACACAGTGAATGCCTTGAGATAACTTACAATGAAATGCTGGGGGGGTTGAAATTGCAGCGCCAAAGGAAAAACACCGTAAGATCCTACACTTTGATACTAAGGTACAACTTTCAGGCTCAGCATTGTTCTAGGCTTTACTCTCTCTATTCCAGTGACCCTGGCCACATGAGAGCTGACCCTGGAGTTCTCCATCCCACTGCCCCCTCAGGAGCTCTCTGCAGGGGTTTGATACTCTCAGGTGCAGCACTCTCAGTGTTTCTTCCTCACATGAGTGGAATGAAGCAGCAATGCCTGGGGCTCCTTATGGAAAAATCCACAAGTGGGAGGATGGTTTGTCACTGGCTTCTGTGCCCAGAAAGCTTGGGACCACCCAATGGGGGCACACAGGTCTCTGTGATCCTGTGTCTTGGGCATTTTCATGATTAACAAGGATGAATATTACTTGATTTCTGAGGGATTTCCTAAATATTTCCTTGGTAGTCTTTACTCCAACTTAATCTCCTAAATTTTTCCAGAGCATTAACTTCTCCTTGCTGATAATTCCCCGGGAGTTTGGCTATGCAGAATGAGCTCACTGTGTGCTCTGCACCCCCCAAAAAAAGAGGTCTGGTGCAAATGGGGGGCACACTGGGGCACCCCAATGTCCCATCGGCCAGGAGCGCCTGTGCCACAGTGGCCAGCCCAGCCCCACCTCTGCAGCCAAGCATTCCTGCCTGTAATCCAGGGTGAGACTAACCACCAGATGTCTGACCTCCTCACCCTCCTGGCAACACTAAATGTCCTTTCCTGTAAAGTTCTGCAGGGTTTTATTTTCCTTTCTTTCCCCAGTCTCCAACTGCTGGTTATTATCATTATTAAGCATAAATGGCCTCTTTCACACTCTGCAAGGCGAGTGCTCCTATGAATGAAGCCTAACTAGCGTGAAAGGGTTTGCATGGTGATACTGCACAGGATTCAGAGCGCCTTGTAACTAAATTAATAAGAGAAAGGAACATTATGAACACATCCCCTTTCATAAGTGAGGGGATTTTCCCATAGGCTTGGATCAAGAATGTATCCCATACTTCTGCAAATGATAAAAAAGACCAAAGTGAAGCCATTTCCTTAGGATAAGGATGCTATCTGAAGTGCAGCTAGGAAGAAGGTTTTAAAAACTGAGTAGTGGGAAAGTATTAAGATAACACTCCAGCTCCCAACCCAAATGAACCATTGTTTTTCAGTAGTGAGTGCAATTGCCTAAAAATAAATCTTTAAAAAGGCATCAATCTACAGAACCTGGCAAGGAAAAAAAAAAAGTCTCTCTTTGCCATGGAACAGATGAGTATTGTCCTTGCACTGTACTTTTAATTTATCATCCATCACATCTATGCACTAAGGGCAATCTGAATGCAAATGTTGCTTTTATTTGCATGAAGGGCTGAAAATAGCTAGATGTAGGTTACAGTTACAGGCATGCAGATATCAAACCTCCCCTACCCTCATCCTGTTACAATTAATGGGCTGTGTTTGTACCTCCTCATGCTGCAATATGCCCTCAAATATCACAGACTAAGCAGAGTCAAGCAGGATCATTACAAGGGAAGAAGAGCTCTGAAGAATCCTCCTGTGTTGGCAGCACGGGTCACTCTGAGCTGGCATTGTCCTGATTCCCAGCACAGCCCTGTGACAGGCTGCTGCACAGAAAAAGCAGAAAATACACAACCTGAGACCGAAATTCAGCCGTCTTACATATTATACAGAGAGATTTTTGTTTGTTCCCTTAATTATGATTTGGTGCACAGCTCCTGCATCATGGTACTTCCTTGGTACGGCCGGGCTGATCCATTTCTACACCAAAATCCTACGGAGTTCATCCCTGAAAGGGCTGGCTAGCTCTTCCCTAGAGGAGACTCCTTCTAGGCTCACATACAATCATGCCTTCCCCCCTGAACAGAGGGGTGAGCTGTGACCCCCGCAGGGGAAGAGGAAGGGGCACACATTTTTCCAAGAGGAATTGAGAATATAAGTACTGTTTTGGAAAATGCATCCCATGGAAATATCAAATACAGCATTCCATGGTCAGAGGCAGGTTCAAACCAACCTCACAGATCTTTAAGACCCACAAAATTCAGATCCAGAAAGCCTTCAGCCTGAGATTCTGCACATTGCAGAGTACAGGGATTTCCCCGGGGATGCCAAAAGTCCCAGTTTCTGGGCCTGCTTCNATTGCAGAGTACAGGGATTTCCCCCAGTTTCTGGGCCTGCTTTAGCCACTGTTTCAAAACCATTTTTCACAGGTATCAGGACATGCCTAATCCTTGGGAAAAAAAAATGGACATCACAGTCATTTAGCGAGATTCCTCTCCTTTCCCTTTCCTTTGTTAGATGAGGTTGGACAGACTGTTGTTTACAGTCCCTTACAGTGGGCTCTTTTACTGCCAGTGCCACAAATGATGTCATTTGTTTAGCGGGAGACTGTCTATTAGAAATGCCAAATGTAATTAGGATCTTTCCTTTCAGTTGGGTTTCACAAGCACTGATAGTGAGAAATGGCTCCTACCTTTTGAACTTTCGGACTAGCAGCGGGATCCTTGCCCTGAGAGGGCTCTTGGCAAAGGTTTCAACCTCGGATGAGAAAAGATTTCACATGATATTTGCAATTCTCCTCTGAATTTGGAAAGTTCATAAGCTTTCAGCTGGGAGTGATGTCACTGGAAATAACTCCTCTCCTCTGTTAAAAAAAACGTCATTAACCCCTGGAGATTGCAGAGCCGAGGCTTTGCCTCCTTCAGGTCCTCCAAGTCTGGGAGAAATGGGCTGAGGCTGGCCAGATGCTGCCAGCTGGTTTGGAGCCAGCTGTCCTGGGATCCTACTCCACCCATGACACTCAGAGAGAAACAAAGGGTGTAAAGGGTGTGTTAGGGACAGGAAGAGGTGTGATGCTTGTGACTGTACTCCAGCTATTCTCTACTGTCAGAAGCCCCCTGAGGGAGGAGGCCAGGGGAGGAAGGCCAGGAGCAGATGGCATTAATTTAGCACAGCCCAAGGCTGCTGCACATTATGCAGAAGTTTGGTTCTTGTTTAGAACCAGTCTAAAAACCTGCAGGCCTGTCCTTGCAGGCTGCCCTTTTACCCATAATAATAGGAGAGGAAACTGGGCATCTGAGCCAGTCCTGAAATTCACCCAGCAAAGCTCCAGCTGACATCAGTCCTGATGTTGTGAGCCTGCAGTGAAGCTCCAGGGGCCCATCCAGAGCTTGCTGATGTCAATGGAAACCTCTCAATGGACTTCAGTAGACTGCGGATCAGGCCCCTGGTTTGTAATTGTGGGCATTCATGGTTCCTCTCCTTGCTGCTTCTGACCAGAGATGGTAACAGTGTGTACAAGACATCTCTTCAATGGCTCTGGCTGTCCAAGCACCTTTCGTCCCCTGATGAGAGAGAGGAGTGTGTGACCAGAGTACAACAACACAGACACTTCTAGGCTTACAGCATCTGCTTCATTGTGATTTAGTTTTGGCACACTCAGGATGAAGAATGCCACTCGCTACAGCAGCTGGCTCTGCTGAGCTCCACAGTGTCCAGCCCTGCCCTCTCCTCTCCCCTTCTTCAGCAAGAGTTTGCTTCTCAACCTGATATTGACTTAGCTGTAAAATTTACAACCAAGAAAACCTTAAAGGTCCATTTTCTTTATTAGGTCCTTTCTGTTCTAGGAAAATAACAGCAGGTCACCCAGCAGAGGGCCTAGCCTGTGACTGGGCATTGTATTGATGTGAAGAAGTTTAACCCAAAAAGTTTTTGCTGCCAGTGATCCTTCAGTACCAGGTCCATGCTCTCCTCAGACTGTTTCCTTCATCCTCCAGAGTCCTCCCACCACCTCTACCAGGGATTTTTGTGCAGGTTATTTGAGTGAAAATATGGTGATGAAGCACCTGTGTTTTGACTATACACTATCTTCTGCTGCTGGTTTTAATGATCTGTACATTCCTGTGTGATAACTTTTTCTGCGTTCCCTCTCTTTTATTGAGCTTGCAAATGCAAATCAGTGCTGGGTTTTTATTAATTTTATTCCAACTGATAAAATGTCTGTGAGGCAGGAGGGAGCCTGAAGTCTGGTCTGTGTTCTTTAAGCACACACTGCATGCAGCCAGCAATTTTATCCTGCTGTTCATAGTTACATTCATAACAAATGGATCAGAAAAGAAAAGCTGATTTTATTTTGAAAAAATGGGAAAAATTCTCAGAAAATTGAAAAAAAAAGAAAAGGGACTTGTTATCAACGTTGTGGAACTGAAAAAACCCGCAAGTTACTCTTACGTTCATGCTGCAAAATTTACTGAATGGCTTTTGCAAACCCCAGCCACTATGTGGACTCCTTAAAAGAGCAGCCTAGTTACATGGTGAAGAACTTCCCCAGAATTTCTCCTTATTGTATGTATATTTGCCATTATATTTTAGGGACTTTGTTATTGCTTCCTTCAGATTTTGAGGCAGAAGCTTCCTTTCAACTCTTCCCATTATAGTAAATCAATGGCATTGCAACTTGAGGGCAGATCCAAAATGGTTTACTGTTTTTCTAAAGCTTTCTGGCATTATTTTTATTTTATTACCCTTTAGTTTGTATATCTGTGTCACTGAATCCACACAGCCATCTATTTTAATCAGTTCTGAATCTTGTTCTAAGCATCCATAGGATAATATTGTGTTACCATTCTTAGGTTATATTCCTAGCCAAGGCTGAAAAAGAATTTTTCTCAGTTCAGGTCATAAGGGGCATATTGTTAAGGAACTTTGTCTTTAGGACTTGTAAATCAGCACAGAACTACAGAGATTTAGGAAGAGGGTTCTGAGTCTCCTGTTTCTGTGCAGAATCCCTAAGTCCAGTTCACTGCCATCTTTTCCAAAGAGTAATGGACTGATTTCAAAACTACTGTGTCATTCCCCCTTTCCCTCCCAGTTTTTTGCTTTAGGAGCAGAAGATGAGATGGGAAGCTTGTCATTATGTGTAGGTGCCTTGGGGTCCACTATCCCAGCCAGACTGCGGTGCATCAGCGGGGAAGCAGAGCTCTGGTTTCAGTGTGGGCGTTGATATGAGACCACTGATTTCTGGAGGTCCATCACAATGTCCCTGTGACTTTGGGGAAGGAACAGCCAGCACAGTCTGCAGTGTCTGCATTCCATGACCCTGTTTGTCACGGCTGCTGGCTACCGGCATCCTGGGCCAGTGGATGCTGAGTGAAAGGTAGACCTGGCCAGGTCTGGATTTGCTAAGCACATCCCTGGACAAGCTCCATGCTCTTCATGCTCCTGATACTAATACCAGGGGTAGCACCAGTGAGCACTCCCAGCAGGGCAGCTCTGTCCCTCCCCTGGATGTCACAGGAACTGATGGGACTGTGTGTGCAGTGAACTCCTTTCCTTTGCCAGAGGTTAGCTCGAGATGTTGCCGTGGGGCTATGCTTTGTTCCAGGCAGAAAGCTGGTGTAGGACCTGCTTCCTGGACACAGGGAGGAAGGAAATCCCAAGGAAGGAAGATGAACAGCACTCTGAGTCATGACCTAAGTCTCAGCCTGCCTCTGGGCAGCATGTGTCAATCTCATCACGAGTGGGGTTTAGGGCAAAGTGACAACAGACGTTCCAGACTCCAGTATTGTGAAGATATTGCTCTTAGGTTTTCAATTTGGCATTCAGTAATTTAGACTGTTTATAAAGGTGAACATCTGGAGGAACATATAATGTTGTGTCTTAATTAAGCAATGTTAACAGCAAGCACAGGTCAGTGCACAAGGCTGTCGTGCTGATCATGTGTCGTCCTGGTTTGATGCACGGTCAGAGTTGGTGGCTTTGGCCAACTCCTGGGAATTTCCAAAAGCAAACGCCAAAGGGAACTGGGTAAGTCACAAGAAAACTATCAGACAGAGAAGACTTTGCAAACTTTTGTATTTTGACTTCAACTTGTGCATATACAAAACCCTTCCATTGTTGATGTATTTGTTTTAAAGAGGTGAGGATGAGTAAAAAATACTCAGTAACTTCAGGCTTGAACTGCACTGGGAAAAGTTTTGAGGGGAGGAAAATGCCCTTTCCTCATCTCCCTGATGATCCCTTCTTGACCATGTCACAGTCTCTTCCAGGCACGGCCACCCACTAAGGCTAAATTTGGTACCCTAAAAGGAGGTTTGGGTATTTCACTCATCAGAGATGTCCATTAATAAAAGTCTTGATGAAGTGATTGAGATGGATGTGGTAATGAGATGAGTTCTTGCACCACAGTAAAAATGTCAAAGCTGACATTTTCTTGTGTTGGAAACAGAATTTCATGACAAAAATTTGAAGATTTTCAATAAAAGGGTACCCAGTGGGGTTTTGACACTGGTTTGCCCATTGCTCTCTCCATCTAAATTCTGACTCACTCAGCCTCCAAAGAAATTGCAAAAGAGATAAAATTGTCACAATTTGAGAAGAAATCAATACTCAGGTGAAAAAAATGAAATTTTTTGAAAACAAGGGTAGAAAAACCTTGAGCAAAGATAAAAATTCTTTGCTGACATTTGGCTCTCCAGCCTTAGATCCCTGCAAAAAGTTTGATAACACAGAGATGTTCTTGTCTATTGCTTCTCTCCAATCTTTCATGGTCATTTGAAAGTTAAAACAGATCCTCCTCCTGCAGACAGTCTAGTATAGTGAAAGCAGCTTGTTACAAAACATGGCTAGGAATGTTTAAATACAAATATGTAGAATAAAGGAAGGAACTATTTATGATGCATCACTCCTCTGACAGGCTGTGAAGTTATTTCACCCTTCAACACAAGTGCTAAAACATAATGGAATCCCTACTGAGTGTTTTCATGCTTACCAGAACACAAAAAAAAAGCATAACAAAATGCCCAGTGTGCCCCTAACTATTAGTTTGGATAAGTAAGGAGGCCAAGGGAAAACAGTGGCACTGTGGGAAATATTTGTGGCAAGGGAAGGAAACAATAACTGAAAGTGATAAAAATGGATGATTCCCAAGGAGCCACTGCACTGGCCAGGCAGCTCTTTGTGCCCCATGCAAGGAGGACAACCTGTAAGCACAACAACAATGTAGATTATGGGGTTTTTCTCTCTGCTACCATAAAGAATTTTAAAAGCCAGATTCAGATTTAGAAAAGGCCTCCAGTCAGGAAAGGAGGCCATGTTTTGATTACAAAAAAAGCTATTCAGCTTACGAGAAAGACTATGAGTGAGATACTTGTAATGCACCATTTCAGTCTATTCTTTCTCCCTCTTAACTTAGCTGAGAACATGAAATGGGCACAGATGCAGCATTGCAGTGTGCAAAAGTGGGGCACTAAATGGTGCATTAACATAGAGCTGAATTCTGCTGTTGTTTATCAGGCCCTATTCAGAAAGAAACAGAGAAGCTTTTGCCTGCATAAAAACACATATTACTTGGACTTTATACACACTAATTCATTTAAATTTACTGAATCCACTGAACTTTATGAACCAGAGTGGTTGCTCAGGTACACATTAATGGTGAACCAGCTGTGAATGATGATTTGTTCCAAAGAAGTTATTAACTCTTACTGCTTTCTTTTCCTCTGATTCGCAGCACAGATTGGGAGTGCTTCTGAAGCCTTGTGTGTCATTTGATGTTTAAATGCAAAGAACCTATGAAGAATGGTCCTGAATTATTATCATTTACCACAAGGAAGTGAAGTTTTATGGAGGTTCCAAAGACCTTCTGTACTCAGAAGATGGGATGGTTTAACTTTGTTCTCCCTTTCGCATTGATGTAGCTGCAAAACCACCCAACGGGAAGTGATGGTTATAGTGTTGTAAAACTGGTGGAAATAACATGATAACTTTTGACTAATCACAGGGTATTCTATGTCAGGAATTTGAACAGCCTGAAATCATTCCATCCTCAGACATTTTTACCTTTTAAAATAAAGGACTAAATAATTTAGGGCTAATACACAGATTATGCAAAGCCTGTGAACATAAGTGGAAAGGACAAAGGGCAGGCAATGGGGAGCAGTCAGCCAGAGGGACCTCTTCAAACCAAGCCCAGTATTTCCTCAGCTCAGAAAAGGGTGTTTATCACTCAGATGAAGGGCAGGACGTGGGGAAGCCATCCTACTTAGCGTTACGCTGTCTGTAAATTTTTGAGCCACCAGCAGCACCAATATGTTGTAATTTGAGAGAAAACCCCTAAGTGCTCATGTAAGCTGCTCTAAGTCTCACTTCATTCCCATGCATATGAACTTCCTGCAGCAAGACTGGCCTGGAAGAGGGAAAGCCCACTCTCCTTCCACCTCTCTGGGCTGGACCATCTCCCTGGGGTACATGATGGATATGCTCAAGTGCATGTGGCAGCTCAGGTGCTGGTTGTAGCCACAGACACCTGCCAGTTCTTGCAGAGGAGAGCTGCTCTAAACTGGCTGTGAATCACTCAAAACTCTTGGGTTTGAAGGTACCAAGTTTCCTGACCAATGTTCTCCCAATACTCATTCAGTGTTGTTGTTCCTTCAGCCAGGAGTACATTTTCCTGTATGTGAAAATAATCACACTAAAGTTCACAATATAAAAATGGAAGTGTGCTACATGTGTTCAAGGTATTTTTTCACACTTAGCCTTTGCTAATATTATTCACAGAAGTAATTGTATGAAAACCAGAAATTTCAATTTTGCTGGGCTTGCTTTTGGTCTGGTTCCATAAATACTAATAGCATTAGAAAATACTGAAAGCCTTTTATTTCACATTAATTGAAGTAACTATGACAACATAACACAATTTATTTCCTTTAACATTGAATGCTGGTAAAATTGGCATTGTTTTAGGCCAGTTCACAATTTGCATCAGAAATAGCCTTGCCAGTTCTATACGCTGGTTCATGCTCAAATTTTTCAATTATTCTTTTATTTCTTTTAAAAATGGTTACTTCTCTGGTGAATGGATCAAGTGTTAATGACATTTGAAAGGGCTTTTTTTGAGCCACATAAGACTTAATAAAACCATAATTTTTTGTTTTATTGCTTCAGTAGGGAAAAGTTGTTAATTAGGAGTGCCATGGTAAAGAAAACTGCATTTTGGCTCTGCCTACCAGCTGGTTTATTCTGCTTATAAACAATTGGTCCCACTTAATGACTAGACCATACTGTATTTACTAGCTACTGTCAAGCATTACCAGACCTCATAGTTTTATGTCTGTGAAACACTTGCATATTATGATCTCACTTCATGATACAGAATCTCTTTATTCAAGTTTATACATGACGTGGAAAGTCTCTGAGATGTACTCTGAGGTGTAAAATTAGTGTAATTCCCCTGGAATGAAAGAGACATGCCAATTTATATCAAGTGGAGCTATGGCCCACAATGTCTCTAAGACATTTGCTTTTGTCTAGAAAACAAGCAAACAAACATTCTTCATTTCAATGGAAAACAACACTTCTGTCTCTCTTTGCTCAAGTACAGAAGGAGATCAAAGATGGCACAAAGCCTCCTTGCAAGGCAGTGTTTCACTTCCAGACAATTAATATGATAGTATCAGGGAAATGAAAATCTTTTCCTTGCCTAGGTGTTTCCCCTCATGGACTGGAAATCTACTTGGTTTATCATTTTCTGTCTTTAGGCAAAAAAGGTAACTCCTATTTGCATGTTTGTCAGTTTGTGCTTGAGAATACAAAATTTACTTAAAAACAAGCTCAGCCAGCTAAATGAAATGCCAATGGTCTTATTATCCTGAGAGAGCAAAGCACTTAAGTCCATTATTAAAATGAAGTTAATTGAACTTAAACATGTGCTTAAAGTAAAGCACAGCCATAAATACTTCACTGAATGAATGGGAGATTATTCTTATTCTTAAATGTAAGCACTAATCAGTATTTTCCTAAAAGCAAAGTTTAAAGCCTTCTATTAGCAGTTCCAACTATCCCACTAATAATACCTGGCACTGAAACCAGAATTTTTCCAAGAAATCTGTTCAAGAGCATGAAAATCAAGACATCACTCATACAATAAATTAGAAGAGTAGGTTTGAAACAAGAACACAAATATTAAAATCTGGGTGTGATGAGTTATGTATAAGAAAGGCAGGAAAGAGCTTATTTCAAGTTGAATTGTGTGGCTTTCTCAGAAACAGCTCTTTGGCAATCTAGAATGGAAAAATCTCCTTGCTCTACAAAACCCCAAAATGCCAGTATTTAGGGGTAGTGGGAACTGCAGAGTGACTGTAACTGCTCTGTGTGTCTACACCCAAGATCCTCTGCATCACAGCAGTCTTTGGAATCAAAATTGGGGGTTGAATTAAAAGCTTGAGCCCTGAAATTGCCACTGATATATCTGACTGATTTTGGACATGTGGCATTTTCTAGCTGAACTTAATTTTCTTCATCTTTCTAATAGCAATGCAAATGCTTTCCTCTTAGAAAGTGTAATAATCAAATATTCCTTGAGTATGTTGCCATCCTTTTGAGTTGGACCAAAGAATCTCTGGCCTACATCTCTTCCACTGGTTTGTAATAGTTTGTTAAAGTACCTCATGAAACACATTGTATTTTACTGCTAGTTTAGAGAAGGAGGAGAATGGACAAAAGGAAAAGTTCAGCTGCAATCCCACCTCATCCTTGTCAAAACTCAAGTTTTGGTAGTTACTTTTCCATTTGATGTTCTTCGCTGGCACTACTGTTTCAAAAGGATTTTTTTTTCTATCAAATAAAATTTTTCAAATGGCAAATGATAGTTCCACCTGATACCATTTTCTCTCTTTCTTCAGAGAAAATGCAAAATAGCCCTTTTTTTGTTTGTTTTCTTGTTCGGCATGAAGGGAAGTTTTCAATTATTAGACAGCCCTGGTATCACTGGAAAAGCCTGTTTCAAAACATAACTTTCATTGTTGTACATAGTGATAAAAAACTGTGGATGAAAAGATGCAACAGGCTTTGCTCTCTTGGTATCTGTACTGGGCTATGAGCTCTCATAGTCATGCTCTACCATACTGAAGCTTCACTAATTTGAGGTTCCTATTTAAATTACTTGTAATGTGGAATTTTTAATGACAGTTTCTTCATGTAGATAAGAATAATTGATGCATTTTTGAGTTGTAAACTCAAAACTCAAGAGTGTAAACTCATTACTGACTTTTCGGAATCTTTGCTTCTGAGCCCATTGAGAAAGCCAGAATGGTACATAAACGAAAACAATTTCACAATTTTTGAATAGAAGACTTTTATTCCTATTAACATATGTCTTTATACATGTAATTTATGTAGATGTGAAATATTTGTAGAATGGTGGAGAGGTAGAACCAGGGTATCCCACAATTTAGAAAAATGCAGACCAGAATTTGTGATATTATAGGCAATAAAATACAACTGCAGTGAGAGATGAGCTCCAGAATGAAAAATAGTTCTCCTGACAGAGTGTGAAGAACATGAGCATGACCCTTGCAGGTAG
Organism: Polioptila caerulea; assembly: GCA_013397295.1. NCBI lineage: Eukaryota > Metazoa > Chordata > Aves > Passeriformes > Certhiidae > Polioptila > Polioptila caerulea. The sequence goes on along the minus strand of VYXF01002804.1, from coordinate 712,299 downwards.
GATTGAAGGCCAGTCTAACTCAGTGTCCTGTCCAACAGCCAAAACAGGGATGCCCAGAGGAAGAATGCAAGGGCTGGAAAACAGTGATGGCATGGAGTCCTCATCTGCCAATTTGCAACCACGGGACTTCAGAGCCAGAGACCAGTGTCTTGTATTTAATGACTTTTAAGAGGCTTTACTTTTGTGAATTTGCTTCAACCAGTATTGATTATTTAATTCATGTAAACTTTTAGTATCCAACATGTGTAGTGGCATATTACACTCTGAGAGAACTACCTTTTTCTTCTCAAAAGCCTGCAGCTAAGCTTTCTTCTTCCAGAACTTGAAAACAAAGGCTTTTCTTTCACGTTTTCGATTTGGGCTTTGTGCAGATGTCTTTAATATGCCTTTTCAGTGGTTTCTTTTCCAGATGGAAGAGACTATTTAGGCATGCTCTGCATGGAAGCCAGACTTTCTTCAGATCACTCCTTTTGGCCTTGTCTGTACTTCTAGCAGATGTAGCGTTCCTTCCTTGAGATGGAACCTGTGCTGCAGGTGCACCAGGAATTCCCAGCATGGAATCAACCTTTGCTTTGTTTGCTATTCCTTTTGCAGCAATTCCTGATGTTCAATGCACTCCCTGGTGATCAAAAATTCATCCAATACCTGCACTGAACTATTACAAAACATAACTCGTGGGTGATAATACGTTGGATGCTACTTCACCCCCACGTGTGCTACTTTGCATTTATATCTCGACTGGATTTCATCTACTTTTTATTTCTCACTCAGTATGGGAAGCTCGTCCCTCAGTTCTTCACACCAAGTCCTTATCTTCACTTTGGTATGTGACTTTGTTATCCACAGCTCATCTAAATGCCTTCTCCAGCTCACCCTGTGACACACCGAGCAGCACCAGTGGGCATTCTTCCCTGCAAAATTCCACTTCCTTTGCTGTGAAAAGGAACCAGAAGCTGCTACTCTTTGCTGCCTTTCTTTTGAGCAGTTCTTTTAGGAGACCATTACCTCCTCTTCCCTGGCAGATAATATTCCCTAAGACAAGTGGGAGATGTTGCCAAGACCCTTTTAGAAATCCAGGTTGAATACATCAAGAAGAACATTATCTCCCTCACATTTTGGCAGAATTCTTCAGAGAAAACCAGCAGCAATCTGCAAAGCCTGACTTTCCTTTGACAAGCCAACACCTCACATGAGATCTTAACCTTCCTTTCCACTGCTGGCTCAAATCTTGTCAGAACATTGATGTTCTGGCAAGGGAACTCAAGCTTGCACTGTGAGGGAGACAAGAAGTTTCTCCCAAGCTGGGGTCTGGGAGGGTTGAGCTGGTCATTCATGTACAGCTATAGTCATCTTCATGCAGAGCAAGGACTAATGATTAGCCATAATCATAATAATTTCATTATTTTAACAATAAATGTTTTGATTCCTCAAGCATTTAATTGCATAAATTTGATTTTCTGTTTTAAGTGGTTCTTCTAAGGGGTGCAGCTGCTAAACCGTTCCTGTTGACTGGACTTTGGAACCTCTGTGAGCTCTGTTGTTAACAAGAATAATCAGTTTTTATTGTGTTTAGCTCAGTAGATACACGGAGAATGATCTGTATTTTGCAGACCTGTATTCTCATTTATGAATGTTATTCTTCATTTCTGCCATCTTGGTTATATGCATAGAGTAGTAAAATGGAAACATAGGCCTGGTATAAAGATCATTCATACTTTATAATTTTTACATGAAAAGCACCCTTATCCTAATTCAACTTCCCAATTTTGAGGTGTGTGTTGATGTGAGCATAGACATAGCACATGAATACCTTAAATATGTGTATACCTATATATTTATATGTATTATACATGCATATACACATTTATATCCAACAAAAACTCAGATTGTGCCTATTCTTTTTGGGCAGAGAGATTTAATGCAAAGAATCAATACTGTGATTATAGTTCTCGTTTTGCAAACTAGCTAAATTAATCACCAAAAGGGATCAGCGTGCTCTGGCAAAGCCAGGATTTAACACCGGCAAAATCCAGGGATCGTAGGAAAGGCACAGCACAAAAGATGGCTGCGTTGCATCGGAGCGAAGGGCGATCTTACAGGATGAAAGAAGGAAGCAAAAATAGACCTGACACACGAGTTTTGCAGAAAGTTCCTAAAGCGGGGATGTGGATTCTCCGCCGGCAGCTCGGGGGTGTCACCGCCCCGACCCTCGGCAGGGCTCGGCAGGAACAGGGATCCTTGCAGGGGAGACAGTGACAAAATACAGGGGGAGAAAATGGAGCTGCAGTAATTGCCGGAAGGTAATGCTGTGTTCATTCCTTACTGCTGGTTGGTGTTTTTTGTTGTTGGGGTTTTTTTGTTTGTTTTTTTTGTTGTTTTTGTTTTTTGTTTTTTTTTTTTTAAGCAAGCCTGCCGGCCACTGCATTTGTTACTCTTTGAAGTCTGCTGTGCAGCAGGGAAGGAGATCCGCGGAGATGGCGTCACTTTATAAAAGTTTCCAGATTTTACCGAGCTTCTTGGATTTTCTTTTTTTTTCTTTCTTTTCTTTTCTTTTCTCCTCTTTTTCTTTTCTTTTTTTTTTTTTTTTAAGAGAGGGGGTGGTACTATTCGTAACGCAAGTGGGCGATGTGGCCGGGATCTAAATATATCCCTGTGAAAACAGAACCCCTGAGATAGCGACACCGATAGCTGAGGCTATTGTTAACTTTTGGGATTCCAATTAAATCTCGCAATGTTAAATATTTATTTAATTACTGGAGAGAGAGAGCAGGAATTCTCGTTGACACCACTAATGGAGTCAGAACAGTGCAGAAGGGGAGAGTTTTTTCTCTTGCCTCCCCCTTCGCCCTCACTTCCAAATCTAAATAGCTGTGGACAAGCACAGGCTGGAATATGAACATTAAGGGGAAAAAAAAGTTTCAGCTTTGTTTTAGGAGTTATATTTCAGTCGGGTAAGCAAACTATATTGCATGTATTTTTCCATATCTTCAGCTCACTCCAAACATAACATTCCAAAGGATAAAATCTGTTACAAAATAAAACTGACTTTGTGACAGCTGAACTTCTACACAGAGTCTAAGAATTATCTAAAAGCGCCTCAAGAATCCTAAATGTCATTCCCAAGATGTGGCGAATTGTAACTACAGTTGTGAACTATTTTAGTGGTAGTGCCTTACACGGGGCCTAGCTAAGCAGCTGGAGCATTTATGAACTTATTTTTTGCCCTTTACAGTGTTACATATGAAGGTATTTAGACAACAACAATACTAATTTGTTTCAGATTAGAAAAAATGTAACCAAATTGAAAATGTGTTGTTTGCCTTTTGATTTTCCTTCCTGTACTTCCTTTTAAAACATGTGTCATAGGGCAGTGCTTGAAGAATGCAAGACGACTCATCAACAATAAGATAGTGAGTGAGAAATAACATTATCATTACTATATTACTGTTTTATGATTTTCTCATCTTACTGGATTTTCCAAAAACTTCTGGGTTTAGAAGATGATCCAGTTCCCTCTTTTCCTATCAAAGAAAAAAAAGAAAGGAAAAAAAATCCGTGGAAATTTTGGTAAGAGAAACCAAATAGCTTGCAACAATAGCTTGTCCAAAACCTGTCCTACACTATGCCCAAAAGCACTTTAATTTGCAAGAGACGTTATTGTATATGCAGATCTTGATATGGTAGAGAAAATTATTAAACCCAACTATTTGGTCATGAGGCTGGAAAAAAAAAAATTGTGTCCCTAAGTGTGCCACAAAATTTAAATGCAAATTATAAAGGCTCAGCACCCTGTAACTTGGTGACTCCGTTGGAATTACACCCAGAAGGAGAAAGTCAGGTCCTGTCAGTTGGGACATGAGAAAGCCAGAGTGCCCTGCACTGCCATCACTAATTGTTTTGTGTTGGGAAATCCTGAGGTGATAAAACGTTTGTTAGAAAGTTGGCTTGTGAGTAATTAAGTGTAGGTCTAGCTATTAAAACCTGATTTGTTACTCATAGGTTACACTCATCTGTGTCACCTTCTCTCAAGATACAGATAAACTCAGTGCTCTTTTCACTGGTCTAGGCCAAAAGTGGCTGTGTAATGAATGTCAGCTCTGGGTATGGTTCACACATATAAGTGGGGAGAATTACCTTTATCATAACAGATCCAGTTACTGTAATAGAGAGCTGATATTTCAAACCGTTCCTTTCTCCTTTCATTTTCCTCCAGAGGAAATGCTGGAGGATGCATACCCTTCTTCATTTAAAGTTTAAAATACTTATTTTGCTCATAAGCAAAACTTCACCTCTAAAAAAAAATAATTTCTGTTTCAGAGTGTCTCTGTTTACTACACTCAAGCTTCTCCATAGAGTGGGTGTAACCAGGAGAAGAATTTGGCCCATGATGTGAGCTAAATTTTCAGTGCTTCCACTATTTAGAGCTCCGTTGTGCTAAAAATAGTTTTCCTGTGGTTTTGGCCATGGAGCCACAAATGCAAGTTTTCAGTGCACAGTTATTGTGGATGCTGGTTCCTTCTATTGCTGGAAAAAATGGATGACACAGCTCATGACTGTCAGCAGATGATTATGTTGAGTGTCAGTGTCAGATCGCCTCGCTGTCCTAAAGTGAGCATGTCCCCCACCCAAATGCCAGGGACCACCCAAAGGGACCATGCTTGGAAAGCAGTGCTTGGGCTTGGCACTGAAAAATCCTAGGAAAAACTGGGACCATGCAGGAGATAACATTGAAGGATCCACCTAGAAGTCTCCATGTTTGGCTAATGGTATGGGATGTAAAACAAATGGAGGGAAGGGAGTAAACCTTTAGGAAAGGAAGACACAATTTTGTTCATGGCTAATTTGAAGCCCAGTTTTCATCAAAGAAAAATGCTCATAGTGATCACAGGGTTATGTGTACATGCAAGGAGTTCACTGTGATGTCAGATTCATCCTATTTCTGTACTACATGCTCTATCCCAATCCCATGGTCCAACTTCTCTGTTGTTCATAGGAAATTGCTCTGGTTGTTGCAGACAGCTTTGGGGAGGCAAGGGCCAACTTTTTTCTGAGCTTAGTAGTGGGTGTCAGACTCCAGAAAGTGTTCTTGTAATGCAAGGTCATGTTCTGGAAATAGTTGAAAATCACTGATTTAGAAGAATGAGAGCACTGCATGTTTCTGCACTGCTGAGTGATGGGGAGGGCAAGCTGTGGATGGTCCAGAAAAATAACACCAGAGGAATATTCAAAGGAATCAAGCTGTTAAAAGCTACCTTCTTTATCATTTCCTCTCTGAAAGCACTATAAAACTTTTGTTTTCATCAGCTAGGACATTTTTTCCATTTCTCTGTGAAGGTTTTCACCCAATTCCAAGAAGATCTGATTTAGGGGTACTCTGCCCTGACCAAACTCTATCCACAGGTGTCAATGGATGGTGGCTCCCACTCTGACGTGGACTTTGTGACAGTTCTCAAGCAAATGCTCCAACTCATTCCTTCATACACATCTTACTCTTCCTGCAGTGTTCTTTTCTCCTTTCTTAGGATTTTGTCTTTTTTATTTGTTTTTCAGACTTTTTTTTCTGGAAAAATGTGTTCAGTTTTGCATCCTAAGTGACTCTCAGGTCTGTTGAACTGGATAACCATCCCCAGCATATTCACAATTTTATTCTGTGGAGCTGAACTTACAAAACTTTTACATAATTACGCCTTTGTTTCTAACATCCCCAGAGATGTCCCATAGCATTATTCAGCTACATGTCTCAGCCCATTTCTTCCAGTCTAGGAAGAAAAGTTTGCAGCTCTAAACCTGCTGGGAAGGATACTTTTGGCTTGCCTTCCCTCTCTCCCCCAGTCTACAATTTCATGGTAATGTCTTCTATCTGTAGCTTCAGGAAACAAGAGTAATTCTTCTCTCCCTTTCTCTGTGTGAGTTGTCATGCAAGGTACCCAGAAGTGTGGCTGTAACAATAACAGGGTACTTAATTTGAGAATTACCTCTGGGGATTCAAAGGCTGTGAGCCAGTGAGCGTAACTTTGCAGGAGCCTACATCTCTGAGGGCCTTGTAGAGAAACACTTTAATATCTTTCCTCCAGACACTAAAGGTTATTTCCATTTTCTTACCTATGTGAGGCAAGGTACACAGCATTTGTATTGTCTCCTCGGGAGGCAGCCTCTTACCACCTCCTGTGCCTGTCCTCAGCCTGCTGTCAATTGTGGGCTTATTTAAGAGAACCAAATGGCCAGATGAATGTCACCTCCCTCTCCACTGAACTCTGCTTAAACACAACATTGTTTTTCTGCCTCAAAAATATACATAAAGGTATGCATAGTATGTTAGCCCCTCCTTAGCCTTTCCCACCCTGAAACTTTTCAAACAGGGATGGCATGTTCCTCTCTTCACTGCCAAAAAAAAAAATAAATTCCTTTCTCAGCATTTCCCCCTTCCCCCATTTCTTCTCAGCTGACAGCTGTGAGAGTGGAACTTTCTTGAGCTATCCTATCCATTTCCCCCCAATTCTGTTTTTAAGCTAGATTTGGTTTAAATGTCCAAGCCATCTTTCACACTACAAGATTTTTTTAACATAAAGTGTCTTTGCATATGCTTAATGTGGATAGAGACATGGCAACTGTTTACACATATTTTTCTTTTTTAAACAACATTCCACCTTCTTCCACCAGCAATTTAGAAAGTTGATAGAGAATGAAATTGAACAACACAGACATTTAAGAAGTTAAAGGAGGTTTGGAAGGCCAAAGTTTTGTAATAAAGCAACTTCTTTTCCAAGACTATTTCCTTATAATTCAAACAATCTATTTGATTTCCATTCTAATTCACTTCTAATCAAATAAAAGCTTCATTAAGAAATATAGGAATTGTATTCAAAATCTGGAGAGTAAAATGAAAATCACGGAATTTAAGATAGTTCTTGAACTTCACACTTCTCAACCATGGAAGGCCTGATAGCTGTAGGTAGTTCTTCTGTCGGTTGTTTTGTACTTTGATCAGATTTTGAGGTTATCTCTCACTCTGACATAAACACCTACAGTAACTCAGCTTTATGGGAAGGTGTTTTTCCGCCCTCATTGCCATTAGCTGGTGCACAAAGGAATCAGGCAGGTACTTGTACTTCAGCTGACTTTACAAGGCAGGCCCCAAAGTATAAACATGTGCAGCTGTCTCTGCAGAATCTCACATAATTTAATAATTAAAACATTCAGGTAAGGGGGAGGTTTGCTAGTTGTTTCTCCTTGGATTAACACAGCTGCATGTCTGTGTGCTGGAAAATCTGGGTTTGACAGTGATAAAATAGGATTGATGGTTCCATGAGTTGTGACATTCAGGAATTTGTGAAATCACATGATTTCTGGAAAATGTGTTCAGGGTGCTTTGAGTCTCCTTGTTGTCCTTTTATTGAGCTTGATATGTTATTACAGTAGACCCACTGGAATGTGGCACTAGAGATCCAAATGATGGAGACCATGTATGAATAGGCAGTGGTGAAAGTGGTGTTAATTTTCTCGTGGCCTTAAGGGCACACAGACCTTAATCATCAGATAGCCAATGTCACTTACTTTGTATTTTATTGGTCTCATTGACTACAAAGAGATAATCTGACTTCAGACATTTGGGGTTTGCCCATTCAACATTAGTCTATGACAAAATGGTATGGAAAAAAAAAAGGAAGCCTACTTTTCAGACTGATTATCATATTCCTTGCTACCACACTCCAAAATATGCTCTGCATTGTGCTTAAAAATCACTGTTTTCCAAGGAGGGTGTGCTGCAAGCAGACAAGTCTCAATTGCCTGTAGTTTTAAATTGAGAATTTTTAGGAAAACTTAATTTTGGAAACCTCAGAGTTTTCCTTGTCTTCCCATACCCTTGCACGCACACCTTCAGCTTTCCTCTTCACTGGAACTCTGAAACCTCCACAGCAGGAAGTGCCTTGGAGCTCTGGGATGTAGATTCACCCAGAAGTATACAACTGTTTTGTAACTCCTCAGCAGAGGAGAACATTTTGTTTCTAGAGACCTGATGGTTGGCACATGAACAACACCTAAAATGCCTGCTGCCAATTTGTTGTTTGTTACTTGGTTTATTAATTAAGTTACACAAAAGATTTGGAAAAAGGCCAGCAGTTATTGTTGGGGCTTTTTTTGTCCTATATTTTGGACTGCCTGGACAAAGCAGAACAATTGCTGGTGCAGAGATACAGAGGAGTCCCCAAAGGTTAGCTCTGTTGTGGGACTAAATCACACCAAAGCCTTGCTCCTTCACTGCTGCTGTGAACTTTAGTAGAGATATCCTGTTGGGCTATTAATTCACTTCTTAAGAACTCCTGTTTACATCCAAAATAATCAAGAGCCACATAGCTTTGAACTAGAAGAAAATTTCTTTAAAGCTCAAATATACTTGAAATTGAAATTTCAGCTTGGCTCATTTGATTTTTCCCTATTTCTATCAACTTTACATTGCTTTTTCTTGCCTTTTTTTTTTTTTTTTTTGGTAGATGTTTTACCTTTAATTTATACAAATAAAACATAGGGTTTCATGTGGCTCCTTTTTAGCTTAATTATATATATATTTCTGTATCTATATAGAATCAGTTTTCATTGCATTTGTGTGCTTCTATTTTTTTTCCAAAAGGAATCTAATAGCAAGATTCAGTTGGCATGCCAGATTTCTAACTGTACTTACATGTTCTACAACAGAGACACAAATTTATGTACAAACTATGAGTTTCTTTTATATATCTGTTCCTACACATTTATTTTTTTTTTTTTTGACCAGAGGAAGAAACTCTTCTGAAGGAATTTCTGTAGTTATCAGACTAGGATTTAGCTTAGTTCAGTAGTGTCTGAAGCTGGCCATGATCAGCCTCCTCTGAGGAAAGCAGCCTTTGGGTTATGAAGTAATTGTCCTGTAGGAGAAGTTTCCTCTTAAAATCTCTTTGTGAGCTGAAGTGTGAAATACTTTCCTCTACTTGTGGACATTCCTGTTGCCCATATAAAGCTAAATTTTTCAAAGCCATCAGAGTTCAGACCTCAACAATAGTTTGTAGTGATTGGTTCCACCTGGTCCTGAAGAGCTGAGTTGTGTGTGGGTCAGTCTTGCACGCATTGCTCTACAATGCTCCTCATCTCTTGGAAGGCAAACAAGAACTGGCCAGTCCTGCCCTGCCATGAGAGGCTTCTGCATGGACAACTGATTTTTATAACTGACTTCAATGGAAGAGAGCACAGTCTTTAGCTTTAGTGGAAATTGAAGTGTTTGGAGTTCTGGAAATCCATTGTGTATTGAGAGCAATTTAAAAAATTAAAACCCTCTGACATCAAGTCATGGCGTAGAATCCAATTCTTCTTTAATATAGCCTCGTATCTAATAATTCACTCAGCTAAAAATGACAAGAAACACTTGTGCCTGCAGTATACTTAGCCAAGGTCAGACATTGCTGTGGCATGATGGATGTGTTTTTGGCCCAATACCTCTCTGAAATTTTCTGCTGTGCAGTCCAAAAGCAGCTTTGAGGCAACGGTGCTCACTTCCACATCACACGATGAGGACAGCAAGTATTTGTCCCATAGTGGACATTAAACACAGTAGGAAAATCTTCATCTGTGCAATCCTTCCTCGAGCCATCCTTAACACTGCTGACACATTTTCTTGAAGCTTTCCTGGGTATTTTAGTAACTTGCTCAGAGGTGCAGTCCCCTGAAGGACCTCAACTGCCCCAACACATTGCAGGTAGCACCCAGTCCCACAGGAGATGAGGCTCGGGGGGACCATCCCACCCAACAACTCCCTGGAAGGAGGTTGGAGCCAGGCAGGAGTCGGGCCCGGCTCCCGGGCAGTACGCGACAAAAGGACATGGTCTAAATCTGCACCGAGGGAGCTTCCGGCTGGGCATCAGGAGGAACTTCTCCGCAGTGAAGAAAGTGAAGAAACAGTGCTCAGATACTGGAAGGGGCTGCCCAGGGAGGTGGCAGAGTCTCTGTTCCTGAAGTGTTTAAGGAAAGCCTGGACGTGTCCCTCAGCGCCACGGTCGGCCTGAAGCGGTGATGTTGGTCACAGTTTGCGACCAGTGATCTCCAGGTCTTTTCCAACCTAGGTGAGCCTGTAACCGTGTGAAAACAGTCCCCGTGCCCAGGCCCGGTGTCAGCCGCTCTGCTCTACGGCAGCAGCACACGGCACCGGGGAGAGCGCCGGCCCTCGGCCCCAGCAGCGCCCGCCACCGCAGCGGCACCTCGGGGCCTTTGCTATTCCTCCGCTATGTGCTACGTTACTTTCTGGATAGCGATGCCCGCACACTTATTTACTGATTTATTATCCGCATTTACTCCGCTCCCGTTGGCGGAGCGGAGCCAATTCCCCGCAGGGCCCCTTCCCACACGGCCCCCGGGCCCGGCCCGGCCCTTTTCCCGCTTCCTCCCGCC
>VYXF01002804.1:671389-697378 GCA_013397295.1 Polioptila caerulea | reverse complement strand
TGTGTTAGATGGTGTACAGATGTGGAAATTAAAAGCAAAAGTATTGTGTGAGAAAGCCCTGTCAGCAATTGTCAGTAGATTTTTCTGTTTGGAAGACAGTCATGATTAGTAAAAGTTTTGAAGATACCAGACAGTTCTTTTCTGTTCTTGTTTACATGTATTATCAGTTAGATTATATTGCCTTACAAGGCATGTTTGAAGCAAGAAATCTAGTGCTAGGGTAAAAGCACTTACCATAAATTTTGGTCAGCTGAATGTACATTTGCACTGCAAGCCCAGTTCTGATGAAAATACCACAAGTTCCTTTTTGATATAATTTATAAAATCGTTTCTGTGGAGAGGCTGTGGCAATGGTTTGAAGGATGCAGGCCCTTCAAGTTCATTGAACAAGTTTTCTAAGCACAGTGTCATCTTAGGATTTGTTCTGTGCTTGATGTGTATGGAGAAACTGTGGAGCCAACATTTCTCCTGTGTTTGTTCTTAGGAGAAGACTAATATGTGCCATTGCATGGGACTGTGTGCTGGGCCACAATGTAAGCTGTAGACTTGGGTAAATGATAATAAAACCCAAGCACAATCCTGCACAGTTCCTGTCAGGAAATTTATAAGGAAAGAAGGATTTTAATAAAGCCAGGTGAAGTTGATGTGTGAGGTTGTAGTTTGAAAGAAAGTATTGATCTGTGTATTAGCACAACACACTGTAATATACTGCAGTTGAGTGTCTGAGCTTTCTGTATGAATTTGTATGTTAATGTGTGTATGGAGTCAAAATACTCGAGCATTTCTGAGTTTGAAGGGCAGTAAAGTTAAGCAAAAGAGCTGAGTGCAGAACAGCTTTAACTGCAGATCTGCAGCAGCTCTAATGAACTCCCAATTGTGCTGCTGGTTATAAGTGGTGCTTTGTTTATTGTATGAAGTTGAGTCTCAAAACAGCTTCTAATCATCAGCAGTGAAGTTCCTTCTTTCAGATTGGGTGTGATGCTACAGGAGGCTTCCTGAATTTGCAAACAAATAAATTAGCGGGAAGAGAATTTGAGCACAGGCTTAGTAATGGTATTAAGAAGTTATGAGGGTCTTTAGTTTTACCCATTTAAAAATGATTTAACCCATTTTATTCTTGTGCTTGTAAAAGCATCATTCATTGCCCTGCTGCTTGGGATGATGGTTTGCTTGGTTAATGGTACTTCAAGCCTAGATTTTACAGGTGGGAAATCAGTTTAGAATCAGTGAGAGAACACTTCACATACAAAATGCATCTCATGAAAATAGGTACACCATGTATAGTGTTACATTATAGTGTTACTGTTCTGCAGTGACTCTTGCTCAGGTCCTTTTAGCCAGGAGGAGATTCCTTGGTATGACATCAAATGAAGCAACTGAACTTGACAATTTAATGCAGTAGGCTAAGAAAATTTCACAAGAACTGCTAAAAGAAAGTCAAGTTGCTCAGTATTTGTGATGGCAGATGGAAGGTGGTAGAATTCTCCCATCTGCATAAATGAAAAGTAAATTCTGTTGTTCACCAGCTTTGTTTATATCTGGCTGGCTGGCTAGAGTACTAAAGAGGGGGTTCAAACAATGGACCTGTTCACCCAACTAGTTTCCTTCCATTTGCTGTAGTCGTTAACAAGAACTTTAAAAGTACAAATAATGCATGCCCCAAAGTCTCATTTTAATACAGTGATTACTTCCTTTTATACTTGCCCTTTAAAAGCCCCCTTATGCTACTCCATGTAATTCATTACACTCACTCCTTAAAGAGTGTTTGTAACTGTTGTTTTTAATGTAATAGTGTGATTTTCAGTTGATGTTCTCTTGTAGCTCAGCTGAAAAGTTATTTAATAAAAGAAAGTAATGCATAATAGACCCTCTCCCTCTTAAGGAAATTTAAGTAAGCTCTTTTCCCCATGAAAGTTGTTACCAGCTGTGTCTGGAGGTGCAGCAATATGAGTAATTTGTGCACCACTGAATGAAAATGTGACTCTTTAAAGCATTTGTTTCTGTATTCAGAGCTCAGTGATGCTCTGTGGGACTGCAATCACAGCTCATAACTTGTGCTTTTAAGCCTCAGAAGAAATTGATTGTAAGTACAGATGATCTCAGGAAGCTGTTCCTGGCAGATGTCAGGATTACTTAGAAACCTTTCACAAATTAGATGCTGAAATTACAGCAAATGCAACTAAATGTTCTAAATGTGGTTGATGCCACACATTCAGAAGTCTAAAAACCCTACATGAATTGCAGTTTCTACATGGAAATGTTTGGTTTCTACATAAATACTTGAACCTACTCTACTGCTTGGTGGCCTTAAATAGCTCATGAAGCCAGCTCATGATTCATGAAGCTTTTTAATTCTACCTTCTTTTCTTAAGAAAAGGCAAAAGCTGTTGACCTTCAGTGTTTTGCCTTCCAGAATGAGCTTGTGGAAGATGTGCAGTGGGATAAATCCAGTTCATTTTGTACTTCTCAAAGCCTATTAGTATTTTGTTTCAGTTTCTTTCTTGCCCTTGGTTTTCTAGAACAGGTTCAAATACACTTCTGCAGAAGAGTCTTGAAAGCCTCAGAAGTGGCCAGAATGAAGTTACAGTGAATGCTATTAAGATTTTAAACTTCAGTCTCATTTTTCAGTGGTTAGAGTTACAAGCATGTATGTGCAAACTTTTTTTGTAGAAGTTGAAGCAGTTTTGATCAAATCTGTCCTGATGCTTCTGAAATACTTCTTTTACCAGGCTTTGCTTTTGTTGATGGGCCCTCAGACAAATGTGAAGTTTTTAGAGTTGTGTTACTGCAAGAAGATTATTTCTAAATGATAGTTTGTAGGACAGTCATTTATCATCATTCCCTTGACACTTGCCCTACAAATACTAGTTACTGCAAAATCTCATCTTAGTAGAACTCTTCCAACTTCCTTTCCTTTTAGTGAGCTTGTTTATTCTGTGAGCATGCTTGTTGGTAAATGATGTTGAAATTATATAAAACCAATAAAATATCTTTCCTAGTTGATGCATTATGTTCAAAATACTAAAAAGCAAAATAAAATTTTATATGATCATAGCATAGAATCGTAGACTTTTAAATTTGGTTTCTCAATACAAATGGGTCTCCTGTAATGGGATAGATCAGGGCATGTTTGTTAAGATCTCCTTTGAGCTCAACTTAACTAGAGGAATTTCCAGTGCATCTTCTGCCTTAATGATGGTTAAGGTTCTTTGAAAGCATAGCTGAAAGCAAAAATAGAACCTTTTAATTGTCTTCTGGTCTGAGGTTCTAGGTGGGTTCATTTCCTTTTCTGGGAGTGTGAGCAGTTGCTGATCTTGCAGCTATTGAATGTATGCAAGGCTTGAAAGTAAGTTAGTTGCAACTGTAAACAGCTTTTACTTTTTGAAAGAGTAAACTTTTATCCTCAGTAAAAGAAAAAATTCAGTCGAAGCTCCTGGCCAAGTTTGTCTCCCTTTATGTATTTCCTGTTACTTTGAAGGGTGCAAAGGTTCTCATGTGTAATAGTCCAAGGGAACTAAATTAGTCTGAAAGTGCAGACGTGGTGATATTTCTGAAGAAAACAGGTGATACATAATTATTAGAGTTTTTTTCCTTAAGTTTTTTCTCAGTACCTTCTTCTAGGGAGTTACTGAAGCAGTGGGAGTCTTCTAGTCTCTCAATTTCTTTTTTTTCCATTTTGTTTTTTTATGAGAGCTCTAGGACGAAAGACCTTCAAACGGTTTTTCTGTTTGTTTTACTTTTCCGGTTCTTTTTCCATATTACTGAAACAAAGCTGAATAATCAAAGAAGTAGCAATGGGATTAAGCTACTGCATGGAATAATTGGATTTTTTTCCTGTAAAGGAACACCAAATGTCCTTGGGTTTGTTCCCTGCTTTCCTCACGCTCTAACTCCATAATATGAAATATAGGGTGGTTATATGAGGGACAGAAGTGCCTTCCCTAGGGATGTTTGCTGTAGCTTTGGCTGATGATGCTTATTATGTGGTTCTGTTACATGAAAGTGTCTGTCCAAGTGCCTGAGTGAGCCTATAAATGTGCCCAGACACTTAAAAAGCCTTATCTGATAACTTTTAGTTTATCAAAGATGGGAGGAAAAATGATCTTCTTGATTAAAGGTAGCAATCTGAGAGAACCAGCACAGAGATATTTAACACTTTGCTCCCCCTCACCCCCTTTTTCTCTTATGTGCAGATTTGGTGTCTGGGGCTAGGATAGGTGTTCTAATTCACCGTGGTTTATTAAAAGTGGAGAGACAATGTTGTTTGGCAGTCTCTGTAGCAAGAGAGGAAGCATCTTTTGTTATTGACATCCTTTCTCTTAGCTCTGCTCTTGCTTTTTGCCAGCTGCTCATTGTCTATACTTGCTTATTTAGTATTCACAAGGGATTTTACAAGTTCTTATCAGTTCGTTGCCACAGCACATCATTTCCTCTTGTCATCGGTACTCCTTAAATTGCTGGGGGGAGGATTTGCATTAGGGCTGGTGAGTGGTAAAACACCATTCATGAGCCAGTTGTTCTGCTCCTCTCCTTTCTGAGGCACTTTGTAGTAAAGGTCACATTTTTCTAGTGCTTACTCCACCATGTCTTTTCCCCCCTTCTTTTTTCTGGGGAGAAGAAAACAATTTTTTTTTGCCGAGGCTAAAAATATCCAGCTCTTCAAATAGTCTTCTTAAAAGATATAAGGAAGTGCAGCATAAAATTAGCTACAGCTAAAAAAAGGTTGACCACTGCTCTGGGTGGCTGGAAGTTTGATTTGTTCATTTGTTTTTTTCTTTTAATTGTGCTTTTTCTTCATCTACAGTTTCTTCCTAATTTCTTTTAATGCTCTCAAAAACATGGGGTAAGTAATTAGAGCTCAAGAAAAAGCAGATGCTTTAGGATTTTTTCCCTTTTGGAAATAAAGATCCATTTGAGAAGCTGAGTATTTCTGTGCAGTGTTGGCCTTGGAACTGGTGGTTCCACCCTGCCTCTTCCCTGTTTCTTCATAGCAAGTTTAGACTTCTAATGTGGCACTGTGACAGGGATATCTTATTAGTTTTAACATTTCTCAAGCCTATCTTCTGAGAGAAAGTAATCAATTTAATGAGTATTAACAGGAACTGTGCTGTCCTTATCATCCCTTGATGGTCCCTTTTCCCGGTAATCAGTAGTGCAAGCTTTGGAGTGGGGTCACTTTTTTGGAGTGGGGTCACAGTACTTCTGGGATTTTGTTTTGAAACAAAACCAGGTACAATGCTAGGGTTGAAACAGAAAGTCTTTTCGTATCTGCCTTTTTGTTTTACCACAGCCTTTACTTGTTTGCTAATTCCTTGTTAAATTATCTTTTTACTAGAACTAAATTGGAGGAATCTATCATCATTTTTGATGTGAAGACTTCATCATTGACATATCTATGTTCATTTGTCATCCTTCAGGAAATAACACGGCTCATCAGTTGCAATAACTGCTTTGGGTATACACTGACATTTATTTGGAAAAAAACAAATATATAAACAAAAAACCCAACAAACTTTTTGAAGACTTGTGTCAAATGACGTCAATGGCCAGTTTGTTCTCCTTTACTAGCCCAGCTGTAAAGCGTCTGTTGGGCTGGAAACAAGGAGATGAAGAGGAAAAATGGGCAGAGAAAGCCGTTGATGCTTTGGTAAAAAAGCTGAAAAAGAAAAAGGGTGCTATGGAAGAACTGGAGAAAGCCTTGAGCAGTCCAGGGCAGCCCAGCAAGTGTGTCACCATCCCGCGCTCTTTAGATGGACGGCTGCAGGTTTCTCACAGGAAGGGCCTTCCCCACGTGATTTACTGCCGTGTGTGGCGCTGGCCGGATCTGCAAAGCCATCACGAGCTGAAGCCATTGGATATTTGTGAATTTCCTTTTGGATCCAAACAAAAGGAAGTCTGCATCAATCCATACCACTACAAGAGGGTGGAGAGCCCAGGTACGTTTAAAAATTGCTGTCCTAAAAGCAGGACAGAATCTTTAGTAACCACTTAACTATTCACTCCATCCTCCTCCTCTGGTACTGAACAACCAATTAAAAGTGGTGTATGAGGCAGTTTGGGAGAGGAATGTTCAAAGTGTACATTACTGGTGAGGTTTTGGCTAGGTGTGTGGTCCATTCTGTACTAGCTGTTTTCTTTGGGGTTAATCACCTTTTTCTCACAGACCTCTTAAGCCTGCTGCCCTGAAAGTTAGTAGCAAAGTTCTCCTTTGTTGTGAAATAGAAAGCAGTGGTGTGTTCTTTCAGATTCAGTTTCTTTGAGAAATTTGTTTCAAAATCTCAGTCCTTGCAAGGAGGTTGGTGGCTGCCTTTTAGGGGCTTGCTATTTAATCAATGTGTGACATGAACTGAAGAGATGAAAAACAAAATCAATGCAATTTTAGGGTAGTAGAGTTCCCCACATGACTTCCAGTTAGGAGACAGCAGAGTTGAATAGAACCAAGAGACATGATCAGTTAGGGGAAGGTCTGTGTCAGATGTGTGTCAGGTAAGGAGCCTGCTGTTTAAGTGTGCTGCTGTGGGAAAGGTGAGGAGGGTTGGGATTGCAGTGGGAGAGATGAAGAATGTTGCTCTGGACAGTGTGGTGAGAAGTTGCTTCCCTTGCTCCCCAAAGTGGTTGTAATTCTGGTGCATTGACTGTAGTGTTCGAGTGCAGTGCTGCAGCACTGGAATTCCAGACTTCTACTCCTGAAGGTAAAATACATGGCAGTACAGATTTTGTTTCTCTTCTGTAAAAAGGACAATATGTAACTATATAATTTGACTGTAGTAGTAGAGACTGTATTTCCTTTTTCTCTGATTTGCTGTCATATGCAAACATGAGTTTTGCCCTTCTGTGTTAGTATTTCAGTATGTGCTATGTGTAGCCTGGTTTGGTTTATTATTCTTTTTAAAAATATCATCTTTGATTTGTGTGAAATGTGTTCTGTGATTCTTGCAAGGGTAAAGTTTGAATCTTCCATCAAGCATGATGTAAAAAATTTAAGGAGAGAGGATGGAGTAAAGGCATGCCACCTTCATCCCTTGCTCCTCTTTCCACCCCAGCTAGAGCTGAAATTATCACGATGAGCAGATAGGCACGTTATTTGTATCTCTTACCTTATATCTCAGGTTTTAATGTAAATGTATCTGGATTTTGTTTTTTGCAGTTCTACCTCCAGTGTTAGTGCCTAGACATAGTGAATTCAACCCCCAGCACAGTCTGCTAGTTCAGTTCAGGAACCTCAGCCACAACGAGCCCCACATGCCGCACAACGCGACCTTTCCGGACTCCTTCCAGCAGCCCAACAGCACTCCGTTCTCCATCTCTCCAAACAGCCCCTACCCCCCTTCTCCTGCCAGCAGCACTTACCCCAGCTCCCCAGCCAGCTCGGGGCCATCGAGCCCCTTTCAGCTGCCAGGTGAGTACTGCCTGAGCATCAGCTTCATAAAAACCATTGAAATGTCGCATGGCCTTGTGACCTATGACCTCAGGAATGTCTCATATTTGCCATAAACGGCTTTTTCTTTTGCATTTTGTAGGATTTTCTTCCTAGTTTTGTCACTGGTTGGAGTTAATTGTTAGAGTTTTATTTTTCCAACTGTTTTTTGCAATGAATGTAATATTGGGGAGTTATTTTGCATAGCTTCACTTATAGAATGACTAATCAATGACTTTAGAAGAAGGTTTAGCAATGAAAAGAAAGTAAATGCTGGATGCTGAACAGGAAGTTTACTGATGTCTTTCACAGAATAAAAACACTTAAAAGATGATGTTTAACTGGAAAAAAAATAACGTTGTTGTTGGGAACAGATTAGGTTAAACTGATTTTGTTTAACTGAGTTGGAAAATACAAAAAAACCCAATTGATAAGGACAAAGGAAAGAAGTCTCACTGATTCTGTCTGATTAATTTTGTGGTTTATAAAGCCAGAAATTTAATAGAGTAAAGATTTTATTTTTCTACTATGTCAGTGCCTAATCTTTGTTCTGTCTGGTTGCTCAGTTTCCCAGAAGTGTCCCAGTGAGTGGATATCTGTGTTGGCCAAGGACTGGGATCACTGGGGTGGATGCATTTATGGGGCATAGTGGGGTGTTGGCAAAAAAAACAGATCCCCACTTTTGTAATGAACTCAGCCTGCAGGAGCAGCAAAAACCCCCACACAGTTCTAGGCCTTTGTTATACTAAGCAAATAGTTATTTCTACTACTGCTTTATTTTTGAACACTGAGAAGAGGGTAGGCAAGAAAGTTCATGTTTGTGTGGCAAAAAGGAGGAAGCAGAGTCATCGTGCCCAAATGCAGGAGCACAGGTATTAAAAAAAAAAAAGGTAGAAAGAAAAAAGTGCATCTCTTTTTTTTCAAGTTTCCAATCTTGTTCTTGATCCCATAGGTAACATTTCAGCTATTGAAGGAGTTTACTGTAAAAACAGCAGGCTGGGTTCAGATTTCTTTGAAAATGATGCCAAATTTTTTAACATCTTGTTGGGGAATATTTTTGTGTGTTTACAGCTGTAGAATGTATAAATAAATACTCTAAATTGTTGAAGTTTATTCTTATTTTTTTTCATGTTTGTAGCTGATACTCCACCTCCTGCATATATGCCCCCTGATGAACAAATGGGGCAGGATAATTCACAGTCTATGGACACAAGCAATACAATGATCCCTCAAATCATGCCAAATATATCTACCAGAGGTAAGTTGTGTAGTCTGGTGTCAAATTACATAGTTTGGCTTCTTGCAGCTCATGGCCAAACTGAGTGAATAATTTCAAATGGGCCACTAAATCTTGCTGGTAGGTGGAAGCAGTCCTCCTAGGCAAACTGGGGCTGTAAGAGACATAATTGAGAAATAAAACTTGCTTTGCTTATTTTTATTTTCATCTTTTCCTTCTCAAGCCTCAGGTGCATAATGTGGCTTACAGTGAGTTGAACTTTTTTTCATTTCTTTTCTGCTATCTTTGCCTTTTGCTGGAATAACATTTGCACAAAGGCTCTGAAAACTGAGTCCTGAGATACCAGTTATAACAGATTTTTTAAAAGTGGGCAGAAGAGCTATGTTTTATCTGATATCATATAGTCTTTTGTGCGTGTGTGTAAGCTTGATTTTGTTTAATATCAAGCTTAGAATTGGAAAACAATCATAAAATGAATAGGCCAGCTAAAATGCACAAAGGTCAAAATCATTAAGATTATAATCAGGACACTTCTTGCCCTTAATAATTGTTTACTAAGATTTTACTTAGCTGTTGGTGTTTTGGAAGGTCTGCTTGACAGTTGTAGCTTTAACATTTTAACACCTACGTAAACTGTTACTTCCGTTTGCTTTTCAGATGTTCAGCCCGTTGCCTATGAAGAGCCCAAACACTGGTGTTCCATTGTGTATTATGAGTTAAATAACCGTGTTGGGGAGGCTTTCCATGCATCTTCCACAAGTGTCTTAGTAGATGGGTTTACAGATCCCTCCAATAACAAGAACAGGTTCTGCTTAGGTTTGCTCTCCAATGTCAATCGCAACTCGACGATCGAGAACACTCGGCGGCACATTGGCAAAGGTAAAACTGACCTGTCTTACTGTGAGTGGGAAACCAAGGCCTTGGTTTTATTGCAGCTTCTCTGTACTGCAGTGCTGATTATTCTCAGATGAGAATGCTTGGGGTAATCTGAGATGTGATACATTATCTACCTCTCCAGTATCAGAAAACGAGTTAGTTAGGCATGGTTTGATTCTAATTAGGAATTGCATGCATTTTTCTTTGTCACTAGTTAGAAAGGCTGAATATTATCCCTTCCTTACCAAACTGGATTGCCTTTGGGGCTTGCTTGTTAGGGTAAATGATGTGTAGTGGTCTATGTTTCAGCACCAAGAAACATTGCAGGATATGCCATGGTATTCTACAATGTATCTTGTTAAATTCTCCATACACCTTTACAGTATGTCAGAGATTTTTTTTGTTTGTTTGTGTTGTTGTTGTAAGGTATTACCTGCTGTCTACAGTGTGTTCAAATATCTTGGTGAGTTGGCAGCAGGACTTTGAAGTGCTAATGCTAAACTCCAAGGGCTCATTTGTCTGAGTGAATCCATGGGGCGTGGATGTGTGTGGGAGGGATTCCTGGAGACAGCAGGTTTTGCAAGATCTTCTAGTTTTCCTGTACTGTTTTGGCTGATAGTACATAGAGATGCACAGTTTTCATCTTTGATGGAATGTGCCTGGATTATTTTAAATTATGAAACACTGTTTCTGAATTTTTTGGGGGGATTAACTCAGTCCTGAGAAGAGAACCCTGTTTCTCTTGCGCATGTTTAGAAGCCTTTTTACCACCTAAGAGCAGAAGCATTTTACCACCTAAGAGCAGCTTTGGTAAAGTTGGTCTTCAGTTTTGATTGATGAAAATTCACCCTGTCCCATAACATTCTTTTAATTAAAAACTACTATAAGACAAACTTTTGCAGATAATTTAGAGATCAGAAGTTCTATTTGTGCCTGTTGGAAACTTAGCTCTGCAATGCAGTTGTCCGAAAAAAATTATAAATAAAATAGTATTTAAAAGGGGAACAAGTGATTTGTGAGGCGTGGGTGGTTTGTCAGGCTCTTTTGTTTTGGCTCACCCCTTTTGATGGTATTGGCAGAGATACCTTGTGCATCTGCCTAAGGTCAGAAGTGTAACCAGGACCCATCATCGTGTTGCAGAATAGTAACGAGCTTTAAAATGTCTGCATCTCTAATAGTAATTACTGAACTTAAACTTCGCTTTGTGGTAACTGTTCTGACAACAATTAAGGTTGTTTAGGGATAAAATACTTGTGATTTATAGCTTTGCTTGAAAGGTCTTGAGATTTTGTCTCCTTAAAACCACCCAATCCTGTGTGCTAAGGTTTTTTACTGTAGCTGGCAAGTGGTGGTCACTGTCTTTTCGAATAAATAGGATTGTGTTGTGAAAATGCATTCTTGCCCATCCCAGATGCTCTGGCAGCTGCTTGTAGTTGTTGAAGCCAACAGTTCCTCTGTAACCTCCATCCTACCTTAGTCCCAAGTGGGTCTAGCAATGTTCACAGCAGTTGCTGCTGTCTGAAAGATTAACTTGCATGTGTTGACTTGCTGCAGCCTCCTCTGGCACACCATGGGATAGTCCATAGTGGATTCTCAGGGTGTTGCAGGGAAGACTTAATCAGAGCTATATCCCAGCCCTGTAAAACTGGGGTAGAGGAAGGAAGGCAGGTGTCTCAGTGAAGCAGCAGTGAGTGCCTGAGTTTGGGGGCTGAAGGGATGGGCAGCTTTTGTATATTAATTTTTGGTCAGTGATAATGTGTTATAGACTTCAAAACATGAGCATAGCTGAATGCAGACAGAGGTGATAAATCCAGGGGCTTTGTTGATGTTAGGGCTTTGTAAAGCCTGATTGTAATTAAGTGTAGCAACTAGTTGGACTTACCTGTCCTTTGGCTTGATAAAATGTACTGAAAATCAGAGCAGAATGTGGATATGCTTTCTCATTCATGTCCATCACTGACCCTTCTCCCAGGACACACCTATTGCTGTTCTGCTTGGCATAGGCAGAAGCTACCAGATGTACAACGCTGGAGTTTTAAAATCCACATAAATTCTCTAGAAGAATAGCCTGAAATAACAGTTGAAATGTGGCAGTAATTTTTTTCATTCTATTCTGTAGTTGATCAGAGAAGGACATCTAGTGGCTGGTGTATCATGAGCCTGCTGTGTTGAAATGAGGCTGTGTTACAGTGCAAACAAAAGCTTTTCTGCAAACCTCCTCAGAAATTTACCTTGGTTTTTTTCCAGTGAAATAGAATTTACGATAACTACCTCGAAATTAGAGACAATAAAGTAATTTGAAATGTTCTTATCTTTGTTTTCAAGGAGTTCATCTCTACTATGTTGGTGGAGAAGTCTATGCTGAGTGTTTAAGTGATAGCAGCATATTTGTACAGAGCAGGAACTGCAACTACCACCATGGCTTTCATCCAACAACTGTATGCAAGATTCCCAGTGGATGCAGTCTGAAAATTTTTAACAATCAGGAGTTTGCTCAGCTTTTAGCTCAGTCTGTCAACCATGGATTTGAAGCAGTATATGAGCTCACCAAAATGTGCACCATTCGAATGAGTTTTGTAAAGGTAAATTATTCTGAGGGTATTTAAGTTTATTGTGGGATTGGGTATTTAGCAGTAATTCCATTAGCACTGTAGCAAAGCTGTTCTGGCCTGATGTGGTTCTTTTCAATGATAAGTATGTTTAAAGTGATTAATTGGGAGAGAAGGGAATCAGTGCAAGAAAGGAAAAGCACAGATTGCTGTATTGAATGTTGGCTATGTATTCAGTTACTTCAGTATTCAGGACAGGAATTTATTCATTATGGCTGCTGTAATTTTGTTAAATGAGATTTAAGTTCATGCTCTAGATTTCAAGGAATAAAGTGAATAACAAATCCACTAAAAGAATGTGAGTAGAAAGGAGCATAATCATTGAAGAAAAATTTCATCTTCTTCAGATTGATTATTAGTTTAAAAAGATCCCTGGCTATGGAAGAAAGACATTATTGAGTTTCTGGAGTCAAGCTATGCTGCTGTTCTCACAGGAGCATTTCCTGAGCATTGTTGAATCAAGATATTGTTTGTCTCAGATTTAGTGTGGAGTCCACACTTGGGCTTTCCAGGAGTTTTGTTTTCATCTTGTCCAAAAGATGTCTCGTTGGTTTTGTCAGTTATGGCAATTACTGCTCAGTTTGAGAGAGTGGAGGAGAGGGAGCAGGAGGTGGAAAGAGAAGAGAGATGTGGCTGTGGCCATCCTCAAGTCAGCACTGAGCTCCACAGGAGCCTGTAGCACACAAGACTTCATTCAGGCTTCCAGGTGCAGCTTCCCTCCTGCTCCTTCCCAGCCTTGGGTGTACTCCTTTTGATCAGTGTTACTAGATTGTGAATTACCTTCAGATAAAGTATCTTGAGATCATGATTTCCTGCTTCTTGTTAGTAGTTATTTTAAAAGACCAGCATGTCCTCAAATTGATCAGTACCATTTTGTTCATTTTTAGGGCTGGGGAGCTGAATATCACCGGCAGGATGTCACGAGCACCCCGTGCTGGATAGAAATTCATCTTCATGGGCCCCTCCAATGGCTGGATAAAGTACTTACACAAATGGGTTCTCCTCTTAATCCCATCTCATCTGTTTCATAGTGCTGAAATTCCATCTTCAGCCTTATTTTTAGCGAACTTATTCTAATTCTAGAGAAACTTCCAGTGGATACTGTGAGCTATATGGAGAATGGATGTTTTGATTTAACTTTTTTTTTTTTTTTTTTTAAATCCCTTTGTGACCAATTCCATTGTGTATAGCTAATCAGTTTTACATTTCAAATTGTTCTTGTGATGCTTAAGTGACAGTTGACCCCTAAGGGAAAAAATAGTCTATTGTAAAATTCAGAACACTTTACCCCTTCTTCCCCTTAAAACTTAAACAGACAAATGTCTTAACTGGAAAACCTTTTTGTCCTGTAGGGTTAAGAATTAATGAAGACTGACTTCAGAAAATAAATACATATCATAATTTGGGTTTTTTAATGTTTATGAAACGGTTTGAACATGTGCAGCTTCAGCTTGCAAGCTGTATTTTTAGCATAGTGTTTTAACATCTTAAGGTTGACAACTGTCATAAGCAAAATTAGACTTTATTATGGCTAATTTGCCTCAGATTGAACAATGTGATTTTTTTTTTTAAGTGTACACATGAAATATACTTTTTACAAATATTGGAGTGGTGTAAAAACACTTGTATTTTCTATTGGAAAATGCTGTCATAAACACATTGTATATTAATGCAGAATAGCAGTTCTTAGCCTTTTCCCACTTTGGTTTTTTAATATCTCTTTTAACCACCATTTAAAGTAGTAATTGATCCAAGGTAAACATCCTGCACGTTTCTTGTTTTGCTTTGATTTTCACTCATGCCGTTTGGATTTGGTTGCCAAGGCTTTTTCTTTTTAGGTACCTTTCTCTATTTTAACATAAACACTACTATTTGTAAATGGCAGTGCTTACTACTTTTTGGAAGGAATAAGTTTTTTGTTTTCTTTTTGGTGTTCTAGCTGCTTATTTTACCTGTCTGGAATTGATCTGTGTTAGGCCTTTTTTAGTCTCTTAGTAGACATTATGCAGTATTAGTGATTACACTGTATTTAATTCACTTTCAAGTATGAGTTTGAGTCTCTTTGAAGGCTGTGAGTGGCTTAGCAAATGAGTAACTGAATGCAGAAGCTTTTACTTCCAGATCATGTAATTTAATTCAGACCTGTTGGTAATGACCAAAAGTAATCACTTCTTTGTAGCCTGCATGAAATAGTGCTCTTGATCCTGTCCCTGATGGCAGGGGTTCAATCAGAAGACTTGTAACTGTGGTTGGCATCTTTATGGGATTGAAGGACTGTGTTAATATGACAATGGAATTTCTCTCTCACATGTAAAGAATCACAGAATGTTAAGGGTTGGAAGGGACCTTAAAGATCTCCCAGTCCCAACCCTCCTTCCATGGGCAGGGACACCTCCCACCAGACCAGGTTGCTCCAGGCCTTCTCCAACCTGACTTTGATCACTACCAGGGTTGAGGCATCCACAGCCTCTCTGGGCAACCTGTGCCAGTGCCTTACCAGCCTCACAGTAAAGAATTTCTTCTGTATGTCTAAGCTAAATTTGCCCTCTTTCAATTTGGACCTGTTACTCCTTGACCTGTCGCTTCAGTTCAGACAAATAGTCACTCTCCAGCTTCCCTACAGTCCCTTGAAGGTTCCCATGAGGTCTCCACTCAACCTTCCTTCTCCAGGCTGAACAGCCCCACCTTTTTCAGCCTCTCTTTACTCTGGCCCTCTTACTGGCATTGTGGCCCCTGGGCTTGCCCCAGCAGTTCCTTGTCCTTCTGACAAGGGGCCCCAGAACTGCTCAGCACTGCAGGTGGGCTCTCACAGGGGCACTGCCCTCCCTTGCCCTGCTGCCCGTGTTCCCTGGGATGCAGCCCAGGGTTCCCTGGGCTTTCAGGGCTGTGAGTGCCCAGAGCCACTTCATGGGGAGCTTTTCATCAACCATCACCCCCAAGTCTTCCTCTGCAGGGCTGCTCTCCATCACCTCTCTGCCCAACCTGTAGATGTGTCTGGGGTTGCTGGGACCCAGGTGTAGGACCTTGCACTTGGCTTTGTTGAACTTTGTGTTTGCATCTGGCAAACTTTGGTAGAGAATTTAAGCACTGTACTAAACACTAAAATCAATTACATAACATATGCATATTTCCCTCCTTTATATCATAAAAAAGAGGCTGAAAGAAACATGTTAAGATAATTAGAATGAATTATATACAAAATTTTGCATGCAAAAAGACCCCATTATATTTTTTAACCTCACCTTGCTTTTCCTCTTTCCTGAAAACCTCTTCAGATAAGGGTTCAGTGTTTGGGGGAGAGGCTGAAAACTAATATGCAAATAGTTATTAAAAGATGTGTTGCAGTTAATTACTGCAATCCTGAGAAAATTATTTTTTAAACAAGTTCTTGTATCTTCTGTTGAATTACAGTTTCTCCTCAAATGTGGAAATCATGCATCGTATGGTACCTAAGTAACAAATGATCTTAAAGGATTAAAATTGTTTACGTGTCATAAAAATGTTTTTTTATGAATTGCCTTAAAGGAATAAACTGTAACACTTCTGCAGAACCCTAATGTTCTCTTGTACAGGAATTTCTGTATTACTGTTTTGGCTTTTTGTGTTTTGTTTTGTTTTTTCAAGCAGTTTCTCAAGTATGTTTGAAAACAGATGAGTGCATCTTCAGGAGAAGGGGAGTAACATCATTTGCCACTTAGCTTTGGTTTCTTCCCTTTCGTTCTTTGGAGCTGCAACCCACAGACAGTTCTTTTGACTGAATAAGATGCCAAGTCAGTTGGCCACAGGATCCAGCTTCTGTTTTCTTCTTGGGGCCTGACATTTGTCAAGTTGCTGAATATGTATGTTTGACACTACAGAATATTATATTTCTTGACTATCTTATGTAATAAACAACATGGCACATTGAGTTAAGGAAAGATTGCAGGTGTAGGTACAAGATTTTACTTAATCCAAAGTGTTTTTCACCTGGCTTCATCTCTGTTCACTTGTATGCTTATATGTGGCCACCTGGATGACTCAAGAATGGCTGCTGCAGTGGGTGTTGTGAGCCAGAGCTGGTGCTTGGTGTTGGGGTTAGATTTGCTCCCCGTGCACTGAACCATAATTTCTGCAGCAATATCCAGTTAACCCACTTCTGCTGCTGTCATTGAGTACTGAAGTGCTCTGGCATTTTTCTGTTTGTGTACATACTCTGGAACTGTAATAGCTGCAGTGCTGGGATAGCCTTGTGCCTGCTGGTTTTGGCAGGGCAGGCTTGCAGGAGCAAACCCAGCCATATTTATCTGCAGATTACTTCTCTGTTCCTTCCTAGTAGGGCTTTTTGAGAGCTTTCTGGTTAGCAGATTTTGTGTGCTGCTGGTTCATGGTGTTGCTAATGCTGTCCTGTTCATCTGTGCTGCTGATACAAAATTCAGATTTGAGTGCGTGGATAGGTTGGATGGAAAGTTACTTGGTGCCAACGATGTGTAAGTGTAGCAAGAGCAGGGAGTGCTGCTCCTGGTACAGCACATTGTGCAGAAATCACCCCTTGGTCTTGATAGAGGGATGGGGAAATGGACTCAGCCAGTGTGTGGTGGTGGCAGATGGAGCCTTTCCAGTGTAGCCCAGCTTAGACTGAATGTTACTCCTCAGTAAAAACTGATTTGGCTTCTGCAGTATATTTTCTTCTTCCTGGGCTTCTTTCTGCTTTGCACCAGCCCCAGCACTGACTGACAGCTTTGGCAATACCAGCAGAGAGCCTGGAGCAGGCTCATCCTGGAGGCTTTCCTGGTTTTACAGTCCCTGGGATAAGACAGCAGCAGAGCCAGGTTGCTCCTTAGACCCCTGGGCCTTGCTGGCAGTCAGACAGTGCCTTGTGTATCACACCCATTAACTGCATTAGGCATGAAGTAGTTGTCCATGAAGGGCTGACACTGGGTTATAGAATCTACAGGACCAAAATAAAACCTTCTGGCACAACTGACCAGCGAGATACAAATCTGACAGGACAGCCCAACAGGCAAAAGAATGATGAGACAGCCCAGCTGTTGCAATTCGGGATAGAATTGTTTAAAATGTTGGAATTATTTTAGTTTTGCTTGAAGCAATGATTCTTTTTCCCCCACAGTATTATAATGTGAAAGTTGTTGATTCTTGGGTGTCAGGTTAACTTGGATTCTTGCAGTATAACTCTAGACATTAAAATGTGTCAGGCTTCCTCACTAGTCTGAAGTAATAACTTTTTCATGATATTGTTTTACTTGCTCAAATTGTTGCTGGTGATGGTTGCTGGAAAAGCCAACAAACAAAAACCAAAAACGAAACCAAACCATTTTCTAAATGTTTTGCTTCAAATTACAAACGTGACTAACTTTCTTCTGCAGTTGTGAAGTTCCTGTTGAGGAGAGTTTCCCATTCTGAGTTCAAATCAATAGACCAAACCATCAGATTACAACATAATGTTGCTTTCTTGTGCTGCTCCATAAATCTGCTTCTGTGTTTGTTGCAAGCATAACCTTTATGCTTTTGTTTACATTGTAGGAAACACAGTTCTAGCAATGAGGTTTTTTCATTTAACTCTAAACATCTTTTTATTTTGTTAATTTTAAAATTACTAGGTTTTGCTATGTTATGTTTTTAAAGATATTTTTTGCATACTGCTGCTCATATTTCAATAAACAAAACAAAAACCCCACAGATTCTTCTGATTTCCTTTATCTGTAACTGTGTCTCAAGTATTTGTTTACAAGGGTTAATTTGTCACGTGTGACTTGCTGCAGATGCCTCTCCATGTCCATATTCCTCCTCACACAAAGGTGATCATGTCATTTAAAAAATACTTTCCTGTAGCCTTTTGATAATGTAAAAGCTGCTATGCTCTCAGAAGCAGAGACTTAAATTATTTAATTTCTTCATTTTAAAGGGTTCTTTTTTTTTTTTTTTTTGTAGAATGCAGCCAGCCAAAATGATATCATTTTGATAGTACTTCTAGAAATACTTCAGGTGGTAGTACAAAAAATAGTTTACCTCTAAGATTTCAGCAATCTGATGACTGCTGGGGGTGGTTGGGGTTTCTTTTACCACTGTGGCCAACCATAACATCTTGAAACAACTCATGTCTGAATGTGTCAAGCTTTGAACTGCTGACCAGCAGCCTTCCTGTGAATTGAAGGCTGCTCATATATCTCTTGTAACTCAGTACTGCTGCAATAAAATGTACATTTAGAAGTTCAGGGAACTGTATATTAGCTTATTTTTAAAGTTTGAGGGGAAGAAAACTTCCCTTGTTTACCAAGATACTGCAGAAATAGGGGTCGTAAGGTTGTGTGCATGTATTAAATCTTTTTTTGGCAGAATGCTTACAAAAGCATTGAATCCTAATTCCACAATGACAAATTACTTCTTTAGTATAAAACTGCAATGAAAATGTTGATATAACTTGTCTGGGCTTCCTGCTTTGGGATTTAATTTTACCAGCAGATTGCCACCTGCAGTAATACTCTGAAATTCTGTCCCTGTCTCAATAATAAGAGGTTTTTGCCTCTGAATGAGAATCCAATCACTCAGGTAAAAATTTATTTTTTAATTAAACTCTTGATACTGTACTATTTTTATGGATTTGCTTCCAAAACAATGATTGCCATGAAAATCCCCAGAAGATTTACTGTGATAGTATTACACAAATTATGCAGCCTAATTTGTGAGCATGATCTCACATGAAGTTTCAGTGGCTTATTGGCTTTCCAGAAGCTTTATGTGGATTTTTTATTAATAGTTTTTTAAATAAAAAGCAAACAAGATACTTAGATTATTAAAAGTTTAAAATCATTTAGAAATGAAGAGGGTTTGTTTGTTTGTTTTTTAACTAATGGTCTTTCTGGGGAATTTGGAGGTACAGTAACAACTCTGGGAATAGGTAGCCAAAGTAACCTCTGAAATTCTTTATTCATGGGATTTTTACAGACAGAAAAAGTTTTGGGTTAAACGTCCCTCTTCCACTCCCACCTCCAACCTACACTGGTCAATTAAATCCATCTTCCATTGTTTGAAATGTTTCAGATATCAGGTAGGTGAAGCTCCTGGCTCTCAAAATGTGTAGGAGAGCAAGGACCATGGGCAGAGCAGTGCTCAGTGGGGACGCTGCCTTGGCAGAGCTGAACTGAACCTTTTGATCTACTGCGTTAAATAAGTCGGAGGCTGCTTCTGTTCACTGCTATGTGAAAAGCAAAATATCTCACTGTCATTTAAAGTGGTTAAATGGTGTCCCATACCAGGGACAGGAGAGCTCGCTCTTGTCCTGGAGTACAGAGCAGGTTTCTGCCAGGTAACCAGTTCCATATTTCATTGCTGAACTCTCTTTGGTTTGCCCCTGCTCTGGAGGGAGGAGCAGCAGGGCAGAAGCAGTGGGCGGCACATGCAGAGGTGTCACCGTGCCTCAGGCAGGAGTTGGTTTGGCTGTCACCAAAGGGATGCTCTGAGCTAGCAGAGACTGAGCTCCTGCACTGCAAGTGGGCTTTGCACAGGCAGGGACCATGCCACAGAAATGTTCCTGCTGCAGGCAATGTGGGACAGCAAGGACAAGGTAAAAGTCTCAGAAAACCAAAATGACGGGTGGTATTTATCCACACCAGCAGATTTATGTGAAATCAATTTCTTTTCAGACTTGGGTCTTGAAAATAAGCTTCCAGCTTGAGTTCAGAAATAAGTGTACTTAGATAACATTTCCCCTCCCAAAGACAAACACTGTAAAACCTCATTCCCTGGAGATGTGGGGTGAGGGGGTTGAAGGGTCTGAGGGGTAGAAGCTTTTGGGTCATCTCCAGCCATTCTGTGTTCCAGCTTCTTGCAGGGCTCTTTTTTCCGTAAGACATTGGAAGAAAAACCCCACACCTTTTAAATTACCAGCTTTTCTGTTCTAAGGCAAGTTTTATTTTGCTTCTAAATAATTTTTTTTCCGTTCTCTTTTTGAGAAATAACTTTGTTTTTTGCAATAACAGAATTTCTTTCCAGGACTAAGTTAGGAGTGCTGTGTAACTCAGTCACTCCTGCAAATCCTGGTTTTCTGAAGTCTCTCAAAGAAACTGCTGATGGCAAACTCAGGAGCCACTTGAGACAGCTTTGAGCTGTGTGTGTGACTGACTTCAGACACAAAACAGATAAAATGGGCTCTGTTCTGTAAGAGCCAAATGGAGAATATTTTTTCTTAAATTTCAGGTCTTTGGTGAGCAGTGTCACTAAAAGGTTTTAATAGAAGGAATTCTTAAGTTTCCTCTAAGAAATTAAGGTAAATAGAGTATATTAAAAGTGCAAACTTAGGAGTGACCGGGTTGTGTCCATTAATAGAATTCACCAATGGTGCTCTATGAAGATGCTCAGCCCTGCAGGAAAGAATTTGATGATACCAGGAGGGCAAAAAGGAGGGCAAGAAGAGGAAAATAAACTATGTGACTGTGTACCTTGTTGCCTGCAAACTTCTTGTAGTTTTTGGAAGAAAGAGCCTCCTAACCACAAATGTGCTGTGGCCACGTCTCTCTTCCTTTCACCGTGTCAGTCTGGTACATCTTCCATTGTTTGAAATGTTTCAGATATCAGATAGGTGAAGCTCCTGGCTCTCAAAATGTGTAGGAGAGCAAGGACCATGGGCAGAGCAGTGCTCAGTGAGGACACTGCCTTGGCAGAGCTGAACTGAACCTTTTGATCTGCTGGGCTCGGGTCTGGCCACACTCTGCTGTGTGGGAGTGGGGCAGCTGCTTGTGACCAGGAAATCAGGGCTTGAATCTGCTGGAAGAACTCTCCCTAAAGTGAGTTACAAATTGCAGTAGCTGCAGTGGTTTGATACAGGTTTGGGAAGTGTGATCATGCAATGCAGCCTTGCCATGCAGCACTGGGTTAGTTACCAGGCTGACACCCCAGACAGACATGGAATATTTAGCTCTTAGGATTTATTCTTTGCCTTTTGTCTTGCTGTGCAGTTTGACTGACTTGTGAGTCCTGCAGGAGAGCTCTTTCCAGGCAGAAGTTGTTATGAACCCCATGTGGCATGGGGTACAGAAAACCCTCAGCTCCTGATTGTTGTCAGGGGAAAGGGAAGTGCAGGAGGACAATGCTCATGGGAAAGCCCACCTACAGCAGGAAATATGAGAAGGGTCCTGCTGGGTCCCCAAAATATTAACAAACCCAGTGTTCAGGCAGAGCAATGGGATGAGTGAGCTCCCAGTTACAGAATGCTCTCGCAGAGGAGCTCGGGGCTGGTGGTTTGTCCTTGGTTACTCAGTACAGTGCAGTGGCAAAGTCCCTGTGGGCACTGCCTGTGCCAAGGGCTTGGGCAGCTGCATTCAAAACCATCCACACCCTAGAGGGTGAAGCCAGCAGAATGAAATATCACAATAATAATAATCCATTGAAAGGGTGGCATCAACTTCTGAACACCTCACTGCTTCCAGGTGGAAGTGATGAGTTGTTTCCTGGCCCAGAGGGAGAGTTAGAACCTTTAACACACAGCTCCTGAGTCAGCAGAGCGCTTAGCCATGGATGTGAAGAGTACAGATGCTCCCCACAGTGTTACAGGAGCTGCTCATCTTTTGAAAGCAAAGCCAATCATTGAGAATTTCCCTGAATGGGCACCACTCTGCTTCTCCCAGCCCCGTGCCCCAGATTCCTGGTGTTTCACTCAACTTTCATGTTGCAGTGTGCTGACCTCCAGTCTGCCTGGAGGAAAAGCCATCAGGAGGGGGGAGGCTGCTGCAGGGCTGTGTTCAGAGGACCTGTAAAAAGGCACATTGTGAGAATGGGATTTGGTAAAAGATGCAGGAAATGGTACGTTTGTGTTAGGGGCAGGACTGTGACTGGCAGAGAGTGAGGGAAAGGGATGGGGAATTCATCCATGTGGGACCCCACACGTGTTGCACATCCAATAAAACAGTTCCAGCAAGTGAAGCAATGCCTGTCAGTCCCTCCTTGGTGTGCTTGTAGTTGGAAAGTGGATTTTTTGGTCAGCTTGAATTCTGAGCCTGGTGAAACAGAATGTTTTCTACACATGCATTTCATATATTGGCTAAAATAGTGGTGGTGCCCTATCACTGGAAATGCTCAAAGCCAGATTGGAAGGAGCTTGGAGCAATCTGGCATTGAAAAATGACCCTGCCCATGGCAGGGGGGTTGGTACTGGATGATCTTTAAGGTCCTTTCCTGCCCAAACTGTTCTGGGATGCTATGATTCTGAATATCATTAATAAAGCTTTCTTCTGCAATATAAATGATCCTAGATATTGATGAGAGCAACACCGGGCATGGATAAAAGTATTCCCAGAAAATCAGTTAACACTCTCAGCCTGACAGATTCTTCTGTAGTATTACTCCAACCAGGCCGTGGAGAAAAATAGGATTATTCTGGAGCTGTTCTTGAATATTTAAATAAAGAATGCAAAGCAACATGTGCTCTGTCAGGATCTGAGGCTTTTGCCAGCAGAAATTCTTAGACCAAACTCATTATGGTTGGTAGCTGAAAACAAGCTGTCATTATTTAAAAATGAATAAGAAATGCCTGATTTGATAAAACTTGATTTATTCAAAAAGGGCTGAGAGAAATACATTTGCATTTATTGTTGCTTTCTGCATTAGAGTAACTACTTGGAATTACACCAGTTAAATTTGGTTCAGAGGAAATATTGGCCACATATCAAGGAATGAAATACTGAAGTCTGTTATGTAGTAGTTTAGCTTATTTGAGCAAAATAAAACATGGTAACAAAGACAACGACGTGGAAGTGTTATCGACTGCACAATTTTTGGGTTAGAAAAGAAAAAGCTTGCAGACTTCCATATATACACACTTTGTCTGTGTTCTCAAGTGCAAGCCTGTATGTGTGTGTAATTGCATTGTAAAATCTCATTTGGATGAAATAAATTATGTACACATATATACACGGAGCTCCTCTGCAGGTCAAGAACAGGGTTAGGAGCAGCATCTGACACCACTTTGAACCCCATTTCAGATGATCCAATACCCCAAACTGCAGCTAAAGTAGGATTTAGGACTGTATTTCTGGGTGTTTCTGGATAGCTGCAATTCTCCTGTACTGAGCCATTTGATTAAAAAAAAAAAAACAAACAAAAACCCCCAAACTCTTGCCCACTGTTTGTGGGAGTTATGGACACTCTTCCCAGGTTCATACAGCTTGATCTGGACTTGTTCTGTAACTGAAAGTGTACAAGAAATCAGCATCTACAAAATATCTTGTCAGCTACCAGCGTTATTGCAGAAGCTTTTTTTTGTTGTTGTTCTGATTTTAAAACAAAATCAGATAGTAATTTGAAATGGTGGGGGTTGCCAGTGACCAATGTTGAATCAAGCTGTTGCCATGTTGATAATTCATGCTTCTAATTGTGCTAGGTTTAGATGAAGAGCAAGGAGTGGGGATACTGTGCAGTAAAGCAACTATTCCTATAAAGCTGTGTTTTATGGCTTTCAGAACTCATCCACTTTGTGAACCAAACTTGGAGTGCTCTGCTCACTCCTTTCATTAGTTTGCATAATATTAAATATATTCATTTTCTTTCCCCACTTCTCCCCATCCTGATTATTTTGGTTTCATGCTGTGGCAAATAATTTCCTTTGCAGTTTATGAAAGTTGAAAATAAATTCCTTAGGTAATAAGTGTTTCACATAAATAGTAACTTAAGACTTGATCGATGATGCATTCAAACATCAAAAACACCCTTAACAAAATGACAATCAGAAGCCTAAATAAACATTTTTCATTTTCTCCTCCTGCCTGGCAGGCCTCCCACAGCATCACCATGCAGTTCCAGCAGCAGTTGGGAGAACAGGTCTGGAAAGTAAACTCATCTCAGTGTGGAGCTGTGAGGTAAATACACTGGTTTTTTACATTTGATGCTTGGTTTCATAAACATGGGGGAACAAGCTCCACCAGATGCCCAAATCAGAGATTGTTGTTAATACAATTATCCTTCTATGGACACTGAATGGGTGGATGATGACATTTGCATACACACTGAGCTTAATCTGGAATTACGGGGCAATTTTTTGCAAAAACGCTATAAATTTGCTAACGCATTCTCTTCAGTTCATAACAGAGCTTTTTATTTACAGCTACTCAGATTGGCATCCAGCATCATTTTCAGCAATCTCCTCCTGCCCGTTACTCTAAAGAGGGTCACATCCATGCACTGGCACATGGCACTAACTCCTTATTGCACAGGGTTTCTGGTGCCTGCTCCTGCTGGAATGAGAAGTGTCAGACAGCTTGTGTCCTCCACGGGTTCCTCGCCTCCCTGAGCGATCTGTCGTAAGGAAGAGTAGCAAAAAAAGAATTTTTCAGCTGGCAGTTTATGAAGAACACAATGAATGTCACAGTCAAGAACAGAAAGAAAAACAGAATGATGTAAGTCACCAGGTCTGGCTTATTTATTTCCCCTTCTTTTAACACCCTGGCTGTCGACATGTAAAGAGCAGAGGAGCTCACGGGTCTCGGAGTGCTGCTCAGGTAGGGCGTGTTGGTCTGAATCATTAGGTGAGCTTCAGTGGCACTGGTTGAATTGAGCAATTCACTATACATGTTCTTGCTTAAATTTCTTCCACAGCAGAAGTAAAGCAGGAGGGCAAACGCAGTCAGTCTTTGGCATAGGAAAGAAATAATGTTCCTGCTTGGAAAAGGCTACGACCCAGCCGCATGTTGTCTAAAACGAATTAATTCACCTGAATGGCTCAGTGACTTTCTTTTAAATCTTCCTGGTTCATATTTACAGCATTTATCCACAAATATTAATCAAAAATGGTACAGGTACCTCGTGTCCTGGCCCTTGTTCCCCCAGGACGCCTCGTTGAGGGAAATGCGCTGGCTCACCTGCTGGTCAGCCGGGATGTGCTGGGAGCTCTGGGAATGTGCTGGGAGCGCCGCGCCACCGCTCCCCCGGCATGGGCTGGGGAAAAGCCTCTTCCAGCGCCGGTGCTGGCACCAGGCTTGGGCTGGCAGCGCTCACTGTCCGTGAAGGGGAGGCACGATGGGTTTCCAGCTGCTTTTCAGAAGTGGGATGCGCATAAATCCGGGGTTAAACGGCATCTGCGTGGAGAGGCAGCTGCTGCCTCGAGATCCTGCTGGATTTGCCGTCGCGGTTCTCTGCCTCGGGAGGCTCCGTGCCGCTGAAATCCTGGTGCTGGGAAGCATTGGTTGACTTTCCTAATCCCCGTTAACGGCGCCCGGCGGAGCCAGTGTTAAGAGGCTGCGCTTTCTGCTTGAGCTTTCCAGGCACTCCTTTCATTGCTTCGAGAAAAATAAATTTAAAAAGTAACGATTACAAAAAAAGAGCGATGTCCCTTTGCTCAAGAGAGAAACACTGAGAAAGCTTAACTGGGAAGGGGCGAGGGTCAGTCAGCTCTGTGGAAAGCTGCTCCCTGCGCTCTGCTCAGCCGGGCTGGGGCTGCGGGGCTCTGCCCGACCCGGCTCTGCCCGACCCGTCTCTGCCAGCCCCGGCTCTGCCCGACCCGGCTTTGCCAGACCCGGCTTTGCCAGACCCGGCTCTGCCCGACCCNCGGCTCTGCCCGACCCGGCTCTGCCCGATCCGGCTCTGCCAGACCCGGCTTTGCCCGACCCGGCTTTGCCCCCGGCACAGCTCCGTGGGCAGGGCAGAGCCGCGCCGCGGTGCCGACCAGCTCCGCAGCCCGCCGTGCAGCTGGCAGTGACACGATGCTAAAAAGGAAGAGATCTTCGGATAAATTCCCGTGAGTGCCTGAGGCTCTGGCTGGAGGTTTCGAGCTGGGGGAGGGTAGCAGAGAACGGGACAAAAAAGAAGAAAATTGCCACAAACCCGATCTTTTCTTTCTTCACCAGTCCTTTATTGTTTAACTCTAG
>VYXF01002804.1:625544-671309 GCA_013397295.1 Polioptila caerulea | reverse complement strand
TTTTTTTTTTTAATTTCTCTGTGATCCCCAGCACCCTCTCCAGCCTGACAATTAGCATGTTAATTCTTTTTTTTCAGCAAATTGCTTTATGCTGCTATTAGTTCCTGGCTGCTTGCCAGCTTGCTCTCACAATCTCTCTCACATCAGACAAGCGCCGTTAATACTTTTATTTTAACGCATTGCAACTTGAAAAATGGGCAGGGGACAGAGCTGGAGGCAAGAGGAGCAAGGAAGAGTAACTGGGCAGGGGAAAACACTATCTCCAGCCCCAGGGTGCTGATCACAGCAAATGCTAAAGCTGCTTATGGTGAGCTGCTGGAGCCAACAGTGCCAGTGGTTAAACATTTCACTTAGCATAATAAATGTTTCTGCTGACAGAGGGCGAGTGAAAAGAAGAGAAATCTTCTGGTCAGTTAGATTTGAATCAAATCAAATCAAATCAACACCCTCGGAGGCCCTGGTCAGCATGTTCCTTCCTCATCTCCTGCCAAGCTGCAGGTGCTCCAGTTAAACCTCCTGAGCCTCCAGCAGCTCTCTTGGGGTAGTAGAAAGCTGACACATCTCTGTCACATTCCTGTTCACATCCTCCTGCATCCATCCTCAGAAAAGCCATTACCTGTGTGTTTACTTACAAGTCCGGGGGACCCTTTCATTCACAAGGAGGTCTTCCTCTGTGGAAGGTTTTCTCGATTTTTGTTCCCCTTTCTCTCTCTCTTCTCCCCCTTTTTCAGCCCAAGTGCTCTGACTGCCTCATGCTGCTCTCTAGGATGGTAGCAGGGGCTTTTCCTGCAGTGCTCCTCCTGGGGACACATCTCCTGCCCGCAGAGCCACCAGAGTTACACCTATTTACTCTGCCAGTTCAAAGAACAGGATGCTGGGACAGGGAGCCATGGGGGCTGGAAAAATCAACAGAGCCACAGAGTTTGAACTGTCATGTTGCAATGTCTCCTTTCATGTCTCCTTCAAAGAGAGGAGCCTGTGAGCAGCAGCATGGCAAGGCTGAATGTCTTCCCAGCACCATCCCATCTGCAGCTCTCTCCTCTCTGAACTGTTTTTTAGTTTAACAAAGCTTTACATCCTTTTTTATTCATTTCCTTTATTGTTTTTATTAATATGTAGGAAAAACAAGAAGGCATTTGAAGCTGAGTCCTACAAATAGTGTGCACAGTCTTAATATTTAACATACAGGTTCTCTGCAAACGTTTCCAACTCTGTAATAAGGGGAAAATGCTACAAAAGATGCAGTGGGATGTCATGGTCATTGATGTGTTTCCTCCCCGCAAAGAGGTGTGGTGCAGAAGAAAGGGCTCTGCCAGGGGCTCCTTGGCATCTTTCACCTCCATCCCTCCTCCCTCCCCTGAGCCCGTGGGGAGCATTCCTGAGCCAGTGGATGTGTCCCTGGGGTGGATGGCACAGTGGGGATTGTCCCTGAGCCAGTGGATGTTTCCCTGGGATCATGGCACAGTGGGAGCATTCCTGAGCCAGTGGATGTGTGCCTGGGGTGGATGGCACAGTGGGAGCATTCCCGAGGCAGTGGATTTGTCCCCGGGGTCATGGCACAGTCCCATGGATGGGATGGTTCCCCTGCTGCTGGGACAGGACAAAGGCACTGTTGGCTCTGCCAGGTAAGTGCCTCCAAACGGCGGTCAGGGCCTGCAGCCCTCCCCCGCACACACAGGTTGCCCCTCTGAGCATCCTCGTTCCACCCCTCTTCACATGCAGGTTGCTTGTAGACACAGAACCAGGATCTTTATTTTTTCC
Organism: Polioptila caerulea; assembly: GCA_013397295.1. Taxonomy (NCBI): domain Eukaryota; kingdom Metazoa; phylum Chordata; class Aves; order Passeriformes; family Certhiidae; genus Polioptila; species Polioptila caerulea. The sequence goes on along the minus strand of VYXF01002804.1, from coordinate 669,548 downwards.
CTTTTGCTCCTACAAAATGTTCTCTCTCACTCCTGGAAGATTCCTGCCCTGAAGGTGCTGTAGTTCAGCTCCAGTGCCAGAGCTATGGGCTGAGGATTGCTTCCAATGGCCACAGTGCAGATGCCCAGCGTGGGGATAAATCTTTGGGGTGTTTTACAGGCACTTTGTGTGCACATGGGGAGTTCAGAACTCTTCTTGCTTTTTGCCTGGCTGGCTGGTGCTCATATAAAGCCTTGGGAGTAAATCAGATGTATTTTCTGTGGCACTGTATCCAGGCTTAATCTTAAAACAGCTAGATTGCCATAAATAACACCTTAATTGCAAAAATAAGAGTGGATGCTTTCCCTTTGTTCTCCTTAATTTGGACGAGCAATTAAAGTCTTCAGTTCCTTGTAATTTTTCCTCATTAACTTACTCCTTATTTAGTAGTTTCACTGGGTTTGTTTCTTGTTTTTTTGGGATTTTTTTAATTCTTTCCTTAGGCTGCCAGCATTTAGTGGCTTATTTTGTTAGTTTTTATGTGCACTGGCAGTAGCACTGCTAGGACAAACACAGAGCCTCTACTCTGGCTAGAGTTTAATGATAATAAACCTTGGAGTGTTGCAACTTTCGGTCCTGTTTAGAAACTGGGTCAGCACTGCTGGCCCCTGTGGCATCATGGGGACCATTCTGGGGCTGGAAAGGCTTCTGCCTCCTCCTGTGTCACCCCCATCTCTGGGCTTGTCTGCCCTCAGCTACATTCAAGAGCAAGAAATTTTGTTGAGATGTGTTGGAGCCCCAGCAGACCTGAAGGAATCGGTCGATGGTTGTGGTGACTTGGTGGCAGTTCTGGTCCAGTCTTGCCAAGGTGTGAAATAAATAATGACCTAAACTGTCCAGAGCTGACGGGAGGGAGAACAGAGCCTGTGACCCTCGGCCCCATCCAGGCCTCCAGGCTTGGCAGGACGATCCCATTTGCTTTAACAATCCTTCAGCCGAGCTCCCACCACACACAGCACAAATCTTAGCGGGTGGGAATTGCTGGGCGTTCATCCACACTCTGAAAGGCTGGAGCCTGTCCCCAGTTCCAGCCTGGTAAATAATGCATGATCTCTCTCTCATACGCTTACGCAACCCCTACCACGATAAATACCAACCCAGGGAAATGAAAGTGGAAAGAAACATTATCTTTCTCCGTAATGCAACCATTTACAATCTGTGTTACGATCCTCCTGCTCTGCAGAGTGAGCAGCAGTCAGGGGGATGTTTCTATTAGCAGACCAGAATGCAACAAATCATGGGCTGGAACTTTCCAGTGCCGCATAAAAGCAGCGTAAAATCGTATAAAGGAAAAAAAATAAAAATAATATACAGGGATTATTTCCTTTTTTGTTCAATCCAAAGGCAAATACTTACTTCCAGGTGCCTAGATTCAGATATTTAGGAACATATTTTCAAGTGCAGGGCCATAAAACTTAGCAGTAGACACCTAATGTGGGGATCTTGCCTTTGATTCTTAAATATGGGGCATGATGCCTGAAGAAATTGGCTCAAGCACAGAGAAGTCTTGAAAATGTTTTGTTTTAGAAGAGCTTGTGTGTGTTATTTCAAACTAATTTCTACCACTAGGTTTCTCAGGACATGTTTGCACCAGCTAAAGGAGGGGCATTTAGGAAGTTTCCAGAAAAGTCTGAGGCAGTGGGGCTGGAACTGCATGATCTTAAGGTCCCTTCCAACCCAAACCATTCTATGATTCTGTAAAAGGGAGCTTGTGTGGATTTTGTCAGTGCTGCATCCAGATCCTTTGTTCTTCTCTAAGCTGGGAGGAGTGTTGTGATTCATCCAGGCACTGGGTGGGCAATAAGCACCACACACCTCCCACCATCCCAGTAAGCTTTGCCACTGCTCCAGTGGATGTAGGGAAAAGACTCTGGCTGTTACTGGAATGGTGGGAGCACCCCAGCCTCCCTGCCCTGCCTTCACTGGTCCAGCATGGGGGGCAGTTCCACGTGACTTCCAGGGGGCTCAACAGGGTGAAGAGCTTCACCCTTGGTGAAAGGCTGTGTGTGGTCATGCATGGATCCCCTGGGTCCTGGCAAAAATTGGGATTTTCACTGTGCAGCCGCCTTCTTGGTGCGTTCAGAAGGCAAAGCACAGCTTGATAGAGTTTCACACAGCCAGGAGATGTGGGTGGGCATCCACTGAGGCTGCTGGGGATGCAGCTGCCGTACATCCACACATGTAGAACAAGAGCAGGAGGATGCTCTGGAAGAAAAAGCAAAAGGTTTATTGTAGATAAAGGTTGTCTTTAGTACCTCCTTTACACTTGAACTGATCTTGAGGCAAACAGCATTGGTTTGTCAGCTGAGCTGGGAACAAAAGGGGCTGTGGATGCTGTGCTGGGCTCTGCAGCAGCTGAGCTCTGGGCAGGAGAAAAGCTTCACCCAGGTCAGGGGTGTCAGCTCAGTCCTTGGATGGACACAGTGGTGCTGCTCTGCGGGCTCAGGACCACGTCAGTCCTGTCCCTGCAGCACGAGGACATTCCCTGGGGCTGTTTCTGGCCCAGCCTGGTGCTCTCTTGGAGAGGGAGGCATGTCCAAGGGCAGGTATGTGCTGTTCACTGGGAAGGTATTCCCAGCGTTTAACCCCAATTAGGGGGTTGAACTTTAGTAAGGAAAGAAAGGATGTAAGTTACAACTCAGTGCAAGGTTTCAGTTTTGAATACTGTTTGCTTCTGGTGTTAGCAGTCCCCCACCAACTTGCAATATGAATAAAAGGCAGTATCAGTCCCATCCTGAATAGATCCTCTGGGGATCAGGAGGGGATTTGGGGAGGCTGTGGAAAATTGTACTTTTCATCTCTCTCCTATTCATGTCTCTTCTTGAAAGGATTAAAAGGAGTCTTTCTCCAGGCTGCTGTACAAAACACATCCCACCTGTGTGTATAAACCTCCTCCTGCCTGTTCCACTGGCATGCTGCAAAACTTCCTATTGAACTGTAATGTTAACATCATTGTAGGGAATTCACATCAGGAGTAGCTGGGGGTCTCCATCATCTCTTGAAAAAGTGTTGAACTCTATGGTAGAAATCCTCTGGCATTGCCCTCCTTCACCCTACATAAATTTTGCCAGGTGTTTTGGATGAGCCAAGGATTGCTTGTGAAGCTTCACGTATCACAGGGTTCTTTTATTACAGAATCTGTCTTTATTTATGGCTTCTTGCTGGTACAACTCAACTGTCTGGTGTCAGAAATTTTTCCTCCTCTCTTTCCAGTCTCTGAGCAGAGTCTGTCAGTGGTGGGCAGCTGTGGCTGTGTCTGCCAGCAGCAGGTGACAGGCTGAGGAGATGGGCTTCCTCTTTCTTCTCTGGTTATTGATTTTTTCTGTTTTTCTTAGGTTTCATATTAATTGTAAATTCTGAGGGGAGTCTGACGCGCCGCTGCTTCCAAACCCCTCACACCGGCTAGGTCGATAGAGCCTGCAGCGGCTCGCCAAGTGTGGGCCGCCCCGGGAAGGTAAAGTCAATCCCAGGTGCGGCTAAGGCTGCTCAGCGCTGGGGTCGCGCTGAGCCCTTGAGGGTCCGAAGGCAACCAACCCGCCTAGGNCTCTGGTTATTGATTTTTTCTCTGTTTTTCTTGGGTTTCATATTAATTGTAAATTCTGAGGGGAGTCAACACCAAGTAATAAGGTGAGTTATTAAACCTGGATGATCCCCTAGACATAGAGATGGAAGTTTTTTACAGCCTGTGGTGTTTCTGCCTCCCTGCATGCATGCCAAACCTGGGAATATCTGGTCATGCTCTGTGCAGCAAGATGCCTATTTTGCAGTATTTTAGTTTTCAGACTCCTCCTTAGTTTGAAAAACAGACTTGGTAATACTTCCTTACCTTGCAGAGATCCAGAGGATTATCAATGAAGGTTGCAGGGTGCTGTGATGTGGCAAAATTAAAAAAAAAAAAAAAAAAAAAAAGAAAAAAAAANAAAAAAAAAAAAAAGACTAAAGAACCATTTGAAACAGGGTGGAAGATGGAGCTGAACCCTGGGGGTGATGAAACTGAAATCTTAATAAACTATTGACACTCTCTGGAAAGTTAAATCATCATCCCACTGAAGCACCAGTCCCTCAGTGTGGCTGGCTGCTGCTTTAAGACTTAGTTCCATCTATGACTGTGAAAAAATTAAAGGAAAACTGAACACAGCCTTCCCCAGCAGGCCAGGGATTGGGGAGTTTAATTGCTTGTGTGCTGCTTGGTAAAGAAAAACAGTTTTGTGATTTCTAATTTGTCATTCAGAACAATCTGACTTGAGAAATCACATTGCTTGTTTTTGACTCCAGGGTCTTTTTGGTGTTATGATAGAAACCTTCTCTAAAAGACACAGAACACCTCTGAAAACAGGGCCTGCCCATAGCAGGGGATGGTCTGTCCTCAGCAGACATAGGTTTCCATCAGCTGAAATCTTGTTTGTGTCCCAAACTGAAGTAAATTATCTGTAGAATGGCAGAACAAAAACTTTGTTTCAGTTTCTTTTAATGAAATCCTTAACTGAGAAAAACAACCTCTTCCCTGTTTTTCTGCTCTCTAAAAACACCTGCAGATGTACAAGGGAAGGGTAAATTTGTCATTTCCATTCCTACAGAAGAGCTGATCTGAAAGATTTGTGCTGTTCACTGAAAATACCCAAAAAGGAAGATAAAAGGCCCTTAGACCTTAAGGTCCCTTCCAACCCTCAGTTTATTCCTTGTTCTGCAGTGGAGTCTGAATCCCAGAGAAGGATTTGATACATATTGTCAGCACTTTTTATTTCAGATACAATTTATTATAGAAGTGGCAATGCATTGTCCCTGCCTGAGCAGACCCAGCCTTGAATCTGATGAAGTTTTCCTGGTTTCCACATTTCTCAGTCTCTCCACAAACCTTGGAGCACCCTCTCCTTGTTGCTGGCCAGACCTTTGTGGGGAGCCAGAAGAGAAGGAAGCCCAGCTGCCAGGAGAGATGGAAAACGAGGTCTGTGAGTGGGAAGCCCAGCTGCCAATGCCTGCAGGAGGGAATCCACCCTTCCTCATCCCCGTGGCTGGCACAGCTTATCCTTGTGAGTCCTCTGCGTCCTCTTCCCCAGCTGTGACAGCTCCGTGCCTTTGGCTCTCACTGCCTGAGCCTGTAATTAGCAGTAATCAAGGCAAGGTGCCTGCCCACGCTGTCAGAGGGGATGGCAGTGCAGCGTGCTGGAGCAGCCTGTGCTTTGGGAAGCCTTGGAGAAATGATCCATGGCAGGGCCAGGGCTCAGCCACGAGCATGGAGTGCCCTGGTCCGCACTGGCCGCCCCCAGGAAAGCTGGAAAATGGCAAAGCTGACCTGCAGCTTGTGCTCATTGGATGTACCTGGAAATAAGATCTATCAGGGTGTGACAAGGGTTATTGTAACAATCTAAAATCTTATTGCTTCTGGAGCGTCTGCTCCTTCATGGAGCAAGAAAATTGGTTTTAATTTCATTGCTATAATTTCATGGAAATAAATTTGAAAAACTCAAAATCCCCTGTTGGTTCGAAAAACAGTATTTTCTTTTTCCCACCTGTAACAGTGCTCATAAAACTGCATGAAATATAAAGCAAATAGAAATATTTGCAACTAATTTCCCACATTAGTAAAAACTTCACCTGATTTTTAACTATGCAGAGGAAAGCAGAGTTAGAAAGAGATGGTTCTTCTGAGTTGATGGAAGAAGATGTTGTTACTCAGTCATGTTCCTTGCCTAGATAGGAGCAGATACATTCCTGTTGTATTTCAATTAGTTCTAAACCTATGCAGGTGAGGAGTACAGTATTGTTATTAAAATTCATGCTTTATAATCAGAACAGTTAGAACAGTCTCTGAGAACAGCAAACTGAAGAGCTTTTAACTTTGGTTAATAGTGGAATTATCTAACTCCTGCTATCATTTAACCCATTGCTAAGTTTTTAAGTAGAGAGAAAGGTTGTGATCATAAAGTGAAATTGCTGCATTAAGATCATAAGGAGAAAAGCTGTGATCCTTCTCAAAGGCTACATCAGGCCAGCCATTAATTATGAATGCTCATTAATTATAATGGATTTTCTGCCACAGAATCTCTTTAGCTGATCTCTTGAACGGAGCTTCAGTAGGGCAGCTGTGACAAATGTAGGAGGATTGCCCCTTTTAAAAGGCTGGGGGTTTCTCTCTTGTGGCATTCATGCTGAAACTGAAGCAAAATGACTAATGAAGTTAAGAACCTCATTCTTCAGAAGATCAAAGTCATAAAATTCTGTTAATTCCCTTTGAGACAAAACTATCAATTATAGCAAAGAGATTTTTCCCTGTAACTTTTTGTTGCATTTTAAAACTCCCTAATTGCTCCCCAAGACCATCTTCCTTTGTATTTTGCTACAAACTAATTTACTGAAGAGTCAGGAATCTAAAAAACGTATCTCAAGGACAAAACTCAAATATTCTTCTTAACATATATTCTTCTTAAGAACAGAGGTAACACCCTCTTCCTCTTCAGCAGAACCCAGCACAGGCTGTTTGGTTATCAGAGAGTTCTGCTGGCATTCAGCTACACAAGATCCATGTTCCTAGAAAAGGGAGAGTAAATTTGGTATTTTTGTTTAGTGTTTATACTTCTCATCTTCTCCTCTCTGAGCTGCTTCTTTCTTTTTTCAGAGTTCAGGACTCTTTGCTGAATTTTTGTAGGGTAAATGTCAGCAGAACTCTTCAAATCACCCCTCCCAAGTGTGTTTTTGTGTCCCCATTCAGTTTCAGGAAAACCTGGAAGGTAGGGAGAGGCAGAGATGTTGAACTACATGGTCACAACACAATTAAATTTGGCTGTAGCTTTTAATCTCTCTTTAACTGCAGTTTTTAACTCCTCAAATGCCAGGTTGTTCCTAGAGCTGCTGCCATTGCTTTCCACTGTCTAGTATTGCATTTGGCAGAAATATCCCAGATCTATGTGGTCCCCACACAGTAGCCTGGGGGTGCTCATCTCTTTAGTTACAAATTTCCACAGAAGTATTTTTTCCTTTGATATTTTAGGGGGAAAAATCGTAGGATGAAAATGTTGCATCAATATTTTTAATGGTTATTTAGAGAATGAAGTGTTTGGACATGCTTGAAAATACTGCTGGGCACCTATTTGCATGTGTAGGTTCCTAAATATCTGAGAAAAACAACCATCTGGTGTCTCTGGACTCAGATCCTCAGAAAATATGTAGTCTACGCAAACAAAGAGAATTTAGGCACATACATTTCTTTTTGATGATTTTCTCAACTCTTAATATCTCCTCTAATGTGCAGAGGATGAATACACAAAAGGCTTTGAAAGGCTCTGATGCCTTTGTATTGTCTGTGTGTTTTACAGATAGCATTATGGAAAACAAGCAGGAAAAATCATATATTTTATACAAGTATTCTGTTCTCCAGTTTCAGCATCCCTTAGAACTCTTACTTTATAAAATAAATGATTACCTACCTGGCTTCTAGACAGCATTGCCAATTATTTCAAAGTCAATTAATTTCTGAAAAATTTTGTGCTACCTCGAATTACTTCTCTTCCTTAAAGACCCATTTTCTTCAATCCTGCCCAAGCAGAATTTCAGATTTCATATTTTAGTTTCTCTAGAATTCCTGGGTTGTCTGTAAGAGAGAATTTGGCCTCAGCATGCCAGAACACAAAGAATGCAAACTGTTCTGCTGATAGGAGTCAGCCCTGCTTTGTGCACACCTTACCTGGGACAGAGGACAGAGGCATTAGCACCTGAATGCAGAATATTTTCTGATCTGAGCATGGTGTCACTGCTGGAAAGCAATACAAAATCCTGTCATTCCAAGCACAAGACCATATTTTGCCACATTTGGGTGGAAGCTCTAGCTGGCATCAAGGTAACTCCCAGTGGGTGACTGCCAGCAGAGTTTTGGGGGTTTTTAATGTTTGGTCACTAGATTAAATGGACACTGAGAGACACTGGTTAAAAAAAACCCACTCCTAAACATAAGAATTGTTCCAGCTTCTATAGGGCAAAGCCTGGGACAGGGAATTAGTAAAATTACATTAATTTCAATGCTGATTCTTCAAATATAGGGCAATGTCTTGATTCTGAACCTGTTACATGACTTTCTTCCCTCAGTGTTGACAGTATTTAATGCCAAAATTAATGAGATACTCATTGATGCCGGGCCAATTCCCTGACTTGCACATTGTCAATCAGGTAGAAATCCAAATGTTCACCCACTCTCTAAACCGTTTTATGTCTCTTACCCCATCAGAAGCACATGACACATCTTGTGGATCATGTGGAATAAAATCAGATATTCTTTCCTTTTCACTCTGATGGAAAAGAAAGCACCCCACGATTCTCAACTGTATAATCGTTTCCTATAAAATAAATTACTTTATCTGTCTTAATACTGTCACACTTCTGTTCTCCAGTGATCTACTTCTTCCATCTGTGTGCATAACTGTAATCTTCTCTACACCTACTCTATGTATGCTCAAGTGTCAAAATCCAGCCTCAATCATTCCTGTCATCAGTCTCTGGTTCCTGATAGGATAGTGGGTAAAACACCACTGCCCCTCACATTTCTCTGGGAGATTTCTGGGCTCACTTTGCAGAGTTTATGTGAGCTATCAGAAATACAGTGTGACTGAGTTTGGTTTTTGTCACCTGAAATCTTCCACTTATGGAACGACAGGGTATTTTCACTGCTATGTGTGTCTTGTTTCCATCATGACTGATGCTGCAGTGAAGTATAATTTCAGGAGATATCCACATCACCCAAATCCTCTGAAAGTTGACTTGCTGTTTCTTATTGAGTAATTCTGTGTGACTCATCCTTTGTTCTCTGATACAATTTTTTTCACTCGTTTGCAGAATATTGTTCAGACAATTGAGCTTACTTACTCAAATCACCATCTTTTCTGGTGAGGCAGTGCAATCACTTTCCCCTTTCACAAAGCCCTTGTGAGAGAATGAGGTGACCCAAAGGTTACCACCATCTTGTTTGCCTTAAAACACAGATTATACTTGGCTAAACAAAACAACTGCAGGAAAAAAGAAACCCTCCTGGAAGCAGTGCATCTTCGTAGTTTGATGCACCAATGTGCCTCTCCCGCTGAGCCATGACCTACTTTGCTCACAAAATGCTCTCATTACCTTCCCCCAAATATGAGGCTGTGAGAGCCTCAGGAATTCTGTACCTCGAGATCCAGGGTGTCAGTCACTGACAGTCCTGCAGTGTGGATTTCCATGTGAATCCCTGTGTCAGGGGCCGTGCTGCTTATCGTGTCTCATGTAAATAAAATAACCCCTCTTCTCCTGCAGCTGTTTGTATCATTTCCAGTCTTTGCTCCAGATTCCAGGCTGCCCTTAGCATTCACTCCTCAAATTCACAGCTGGATAGATTTTGCCATCTCATCCATCTCATGAAAGATTCTGATACTTTTTTGGACTGATTTATTTATCAGCCTAATTAAAATGTTTTGCTCTGGTGGTTCAAAATTTCTTTTTTTTTTTTTTTTTTCTTTCCTTTTCCTTTTTTGTTAGTGGAAAGGAATCCTTTTTCTCTATCCAATCTATTGTGTGCATCAAAACTTGGTAGGATGCCTGCTCATGGAGAAACAGGAGGCAAGAGTTTAAGCACCAACAGCTGTGGGAATGACCTACAACATATGGGACATTTGGTAATTATCCAGTCTGTATTATGTAAGACATAATATCATTCAGTTCTGCTACAACTTGAGACTAGAGAGAAGGAAAATGATGCCAAATGACTGATTGCAAAGATAAAGATTCTTAACTGTACATTCATATTTTTTGGATCTTTAAAAAAATGCCTAGAATTTGCTCGTTGAATTCAAGTTTGTTACAGAGCAAAGGCTCAGCTTTGAAGGATGTTTATTGATAAGGGAAGAGATGTTTGAATCACAAATATCCACAGCTGAGAATGATTTACAAATGTTTGCAGGGACTGGCTGTGAAAGAAAGCCTGTGCTGGGATTTCTCTGCTCCAGTTGGAGCAGGGAAAATTTCTGATGCGTGTCAGAAGATAGAAGGGTAAGCTGTGGACTTTCAAAACCCTCCCACTCCCAGTGCGTGGTATTTGATGTCCAAATGAGGCAGGCATTTCTGCTTCCAGAGGGTGAAGTCATCAGAGCAGAACCAACTTCGAGCAGGGAGAACTGGGAGGTTGTGTGCTGAACAGATCTCAGCAATGAAAAATTAAGTCAGTCTGTCCTACCAGTTAAGGATGCTGAGTTGGACAATACAGGAAAAGACTCTGTGTTGGAAAGGTTATCCACTCCTGGGATTTCTACAGGGAATTTCTTTCCCCAAAATTATTCAATGTTGTCGAGCCTAGTAACATATTGAAAAACCAGCTCACATGCACAGTGTTTAGGGACCCCAAATGAATTTACAAACTCTCTCTGGGAACTGGTCCAGTATGTAATTTCCTCCCTGACACTGGAACTTTGAGTAACATTAAGGAGTCCCACTGCACATTTATCAGCTTGAAATTTGGATACCACTATACTGTTGGGAAGTAGAACTGTTTTATAATAATATATACCATAATTTTTGAAAACATGTGTCTTTGTAATTAAGATGTGTACAGAGGTGGCAGAGAGAAGGCCAAGGTATGAAGGCCAAGGCAATTAGAGATCCTGTGTTTGACTGTACAGCCCAAATGATGACTCCTGAAGAATTCTCTTCCACTAAGGCATAATCTTCCACATTTTAAATGCTCAGAAGATGCCATTTGCAGTAGTTCTCAAACTCTTTGCTTAGTACTTACAAATTCATTCTCTATTGTATTTTGTCTACTTATGGTATTGCTTTACTTGGATTTACAGAACTCACCCTTGCATATAGAAAGAAGCTGTTTGTGCTGTATTTTGTAATCTGTGTACTTGGGTTAATACGTCTTTTATCATCCACAGTTCCAGACATTGTCCTGGTGAAGCTCAGCAGCTCTACTTTCTGAAAGCAATGTCTGAATCAAGGATGAAAATTGTCCTCCCAGTCATGAGGAACACACAGAGCCCTGCACTGCCCTTCCTCAAGGAACTCCCAGACAGCTGTTGAAGCGCTGCTGTGCTGTCCCTCTACCCCGTGCCACACAATGTGTTGGGAGAACTTTATAAGAAATAAGTGACATTTAGTAAATAACTCCCCTCTGAGCTTGCAGGAGCCTCAGAATCTTTCATGGCAGCAGTACCAAAAGGTGATGTCCTGTGCTGTTGGCTGAGGTAAAAATCTGCTGTGATATGCAAAAATAAAGAAAGGAGAGGATTCAGGTTTATAGCTGAAACCACAGTCTGCTGCTGGAGGACATTTATTAGAAGTGGCTCAGACACTGCTTGTGCTCCCCATTTTGAGTTGCCCCTTTCTCTGCAGTGGAGTTCATTGATTTCATCAGGGCTACTCACATTCTGAAGTACAGACAGTTCTAAGTGAGGGTGAAAGAATTGTACCTTCATCCCTAGACTGTTTCAAACATCTGTCCATTCCCTACAATTTTTATGTCACCAGAGTAAAAAAAATTATTTGCATCAAAAGTCTTCATATTAGATGAAAGATTTGAGTTGCTGTTTAAAAAAAAAAAGTGACACTACCTCTCAAAATGCTGCAGATTCACTTTTTAGATATGCAATTTTCATTCTATTGAATTTTTTGACATATGGTTATGTAAAACATCTAATAGCAAACTCTATCCATTTACATCTTTCAGAAGGCAGCGACTTCAGGAGTTAATGTGGGATTATTTTTAGCATGTATTCAAGTTTATTCATGCTGAAAGGTAGTACTTATCTTTTGTAATTTTAGAGTAGTTATTTGAATAAAAATATGAGTTTAGTTCTATTTTAACTGTCATGTGACATCTGGGAACTGGTTCAAACCTCTCTCTCTTGGAGAGGTGGAAATCTCAGCAGTTTTTCTTTCCAACATCTCAGTGGTACACACAATACCTGTGTATGTGTTGAGACCTATATCTGTAAATAATATAGTAAAAAATGTGAGTAATCTTCTATACACAAGAGAGAACATTATACCAGAAACAAAGAAAGCATCTATCGACCAGAGAAAGTGCAATTTTCAGTGTTCTTTGTAGGAAAAGCTTGTTGAAGTTAAATTACCCCTTTGAGTACAAGTTCCATGTTAAGCTGTCACTAGAGACACTGTTAGATAAAAATCTATTTTCCCTCGAGCTGGGTAAATATTTCTATTAGCCAACTAACTGAGCCCTTTTTCAAGTTCAGAGATGATCTGTGCAGAAGTTGCAAGTTTCTCATGTTTTGAGGCCACTCTTTATACAAGTGTTAGGCAGTTTCTACTCTAATGGAGTAGTGAAAAACAAGGGATCTGCAAATTTAGTGTGTAACTTTGGTGGAAGGAGTTGAACTGTTTGTCCAAGAGGACACACAGGGATTTGGCTTGGGCAGGCTAATGCAAAGGCAACAACAGGAGGTCAGCAAAATTTCACAAAATTTTATTTGTTCCGAGTCTGATTCACAGGAAGAGGAATATAAACCTCTTACTTAGAGATGACAGTGGGTCTGACACTGGGAAAAAATAGTAATTAAGTCAAAATAGTAATTAAGTTACAATGATAATGAGGCTGTAGTTAACTCAATGCCAAGTGATTTTTTTGCCTTTGCAGATGATGCATGATTGTAAATTTTGATATTCAAGATAATCTGGGTTGCTCCAGCCTTGGGGCCTGCATTGATAGGTCTATGCTGTATCATCCTGCAGAAGGAAATATACCAATACTCACAGAATAATGCCTTTCACAGTCTCTTTCTCAAGCAAATATGCCATAAACGTATTTGTGGTGCTGGGTCCATTGACAGTGATGTTCTAAGAGTCATTTCATGATGTATTTCTTCTACTGCTCTCTATTTCTATTTCTCCTTTCCAGCCATCCCTCCCCATCATCCACCCGTGCCCTTGCTGAGAACCCAGCACCCCTGCATGACCCACTGTGGCTGCCACTTGATCCCAGCAGGAGCAGCAGAGCTCAGCAACAGCCAGGACATTATTTCTTTACCCCCAGGCCTTCCCCATTTTTTTAGTCTGTTAATTGCATTAGTAATTGATAAACTGAGGCAATGTCCTTTCTTCCCACCTGCATCCTCCACTTCCCTCAAGGGCTGCATCACTGCTCCTGCATCACTACTCACAGAAATTCCTCTGCCCCTACTGTTGGTCTCTGCATTCAGTTTTTCTGCATTTCTGAAACAGAGTTTTGGGTAGAATTGCCTGAATCTGGAGAAACACCTCCATGAATCAGACCCATTAATTCCCTTATGTTTTATTCTTTTGTTTGACTTCTCTTTATATATATTTGGTGGGAAGTGACACGGGGAGACAGATTCAAAAAGCCAGTATTGACATGTCCCCAGGGGAAGCCCTGCTGCAGTGACTTACACACACACTGGGCTGTCAACCCCTCCACTCTTTGCTGCCGACAATTTTAAGCCTGTCAGTAGTGAAAGCAAGGCAGGAGCTTGTCCCTGACCCTGTTACAAATGTCTTAATACAAAAACTAATCCCGGGTGGGCTCCAAGCACATGGCAGCTGGCAGGAGCTGCTGGCAGCAGGTGGATGGCTGCTCTGGGGCTTTGGAGACCTGTGTTGCACACTGCTTTGGTTTTTAGCTTCAAGAAAGAAAGAGAACAGCCCAACATCTGCTTTTGCAGTGAAAATTATATGAAGCTCTTGGCAGTGCCAGGGTGCTTCTAAATTGATTCTTATTCCCTCTGCCTTCTTATGTGAAATAAATTGGTATCATTTGTTTGTGAATTAACATAAGGTGGCTTTAGAGATACAAAAGGTCTTTGCCAGGCTTAATCCATTTTACAGCTTGTGAGCAAATTGTTTAATTGGTGGGAAATATTTATACTAAGTGCATATGAGAACTTCAGCCAGGATCTTGTTCCAAGCTGTGTGGCAGCCCTGGAGAGCCCAGAGTGAGCCCAGGATAAAGGGCCATGATGGGTCAGATCCTCCCTTGGACATTTTCACTCCAGATGAGATCTGGTGTCTGGTATGTCTGACATAGCTCCATATTTCAAAGGTCAGAGTGAAAAGTGATGTTTGTCCATCTCCATGGCAGTGTCTGCACTGCTGTGCAGGAATGACCCCTGAGGCCGAGGGCTGGGCTTGTCTGGGGGTGGGCAGAGCCCATCAAGGGATGGCCCTGGCAGGAAGGAACAGGGGCTCTGTGCTTTGGCCTGGCCTCAGTGGCTCCCACTCTGGTTTCCCAGGGGCTCTCAGAGCCTGGGCCAGACTGGGAGCTGCTCCCAGTGCCCTGGGACACCCCAGCTCCCCAGCCTCACCCCGTGCATGCAGCTGAGACTGGATACAGTGGGATGTGGTAGGATGGGACCCAAAGCAGCAAAGCAGATCTGCAGGGATCTTGCAGGTAGTGTCTCTTCTTACCTCTACAAGAGACCCAAACACCTGAGAAGTTTCAGGGAAAATAGAGCTGTTTTCTTTATTCACTTCCCTCTTTCGTAAACTAAGAAAAATGGGGAAAAAAACTAGCTCTTGTTTTTTTAATCTCTGTATCTGGCTTTATTTATACAATCCATCAAGAGGTATCTCATCAACAACATTATTTAAGCTGAAATAGGAGACTTACTATTAGTCTTAAAATTTCATAAAATAAACACGTTTTGACATTTAATTTGTTGTAGCCAGTAAAAGAATAAATTACCGAGAAAACATTATGCAGAAAATATTTAAGCAACGTAGAAATAAATGTTCTTTATATGGGAACTTAAACCAGAACCATATATTTTGTGTGTTCTGTTTATTTTGTGTTGGGTAAGATGAAGTGTGCAGTTTGTATTGTTTGCTTAGGGAATAATTTAGGCATGGCTGAGAATGGAGCATCTGTTGAAAAACTCTTTGGTCACTAAACAGCATAAGATATTTTTTATTAAACATAGCCCAGCCCTCCCCCTTTCCAGGGATGGATGAGAACAGTAGGCACATGAATTTTCTCCAGCAGAAGGACCAGACTGAGCAGAGCAGGAAGAAATGGCTGCTTTGTTTCAGAGCTATGCAGGATTTAAATGGTTTGCACTGTGAAGAAAAAAAATGAGGGCTAGAGCCAATGCAGTTGGGCTCCAGAAAAAATAATGAATGTGAAATAAATGGATGCCTGAGGTACCGTCCTCCAAAAGAAAGCAGAAGTGGAACTGGGCTGGTGGATAATAGATTTTCTGTTCATTCACCCAGGCTCATCATTTCACTGAGTTGATTTTGGTACAAAAAGGACAATCATGTCTCATTTAGAGATCTGCTGAGCACAGCCTGCTGAAATCCATGAATGGTCAATGCAGAGAGAGGCCAGGAAGGACAAGGTATTCCTCGGGGGGAAACACATGGACAAAACTCAGGAAACAGCTGGCTGTGGTATCAAAGGGCAACTTGGGGCTGTTGGGACTTCAGCCTCTTCATCAGACAGTGCTTGGAACTGCCTGATCCCAGTGCTGCCTCCTCCTGCCCTGGCCTCCTGCACTGGCTGTTGTGCCAGAAAACACCCTGGCCTCAGTATGTGTGATAGATCAAACATCATGGTTATGACTTTAAAAGCATCTTCTTTAAAACTTATGAACTGTTAAAAAAATCTGTTATCAAAAACAGATAAGACTGATGGAGGTTAACGCACTGCTCTGATTATTTACTTCTCTTTAAATTTCACTAGCTTTTAAAAAATGTTAACAATGAAAACCACACTCATATAAGTGTTATTCAAAGGAACACATGAAATTTTGCCTGTCTTTCCCTTTTTTGCTTTCCCATTCTTCCATTTATTCACCTGCATCTCTCACTTGCTTCTGACCTGCAGAGATGAGCTCCCAGGGTGAGCTGGGGCTCCTGGCTTTGCTGCCCAGCAAAAAATGAGAAGACATAGTCAAAAGGTATTTCCACACAGAGCAGAGCTATTTTGCTTATTTCTACCGATGCATGTGAAACTTCCAATTTCAGGTACAAATTAATTAATATGTTCTTCATTTGGTCTAATGGGAGCTGTGGTACTAACAAGAGACACGAGGCTGGGACTGAGCAGCCTGTGCTGGGTCCCAATATGGAACAGCAGATGCTGGAGGTTGTGATTGGATTCAATTTGCTCTTGTGCACTGAGTGCTTTAAAATTGGGAGCTGGGTGAGCCAGACCAAAGCAGAGAGGTGGCAGATGGGATGAGGGCAAGATGATTAATAGAAATATACCAAGCAGCCTTGAATTAACTCCTGCTGCGTGTTCTGAAGTGTATGATTGTGAGGATCATCTCTGGTTTAGCAGCAAATCTACTTCTCTGTGGTAGCAGTCCCACTGTGACCTTCAGAAGCACTTGACTGTCCACATTGCTTATCAAGTTGGGAAGTGAAACTGGAGAAGAAAGGAAAAGAAATTAAAAGAAAGGAAAAGAAAAAGAAAAGGATACACAGGAACAGAGTCTCCATCTCCCTGAAGCAGGCTGAGAAAGAGGGACAGGAAAAGAGGAGCTGCAGGAAGAAAGTATTAAATAGAAACTCAGACAGGCATAATGATAAAGACAGACTTTTATATCAGTAAGAAACTGTGAAAAAAAGCCTGCCCAATAAAAAACTGCCAACAGGGAACCACAGGGATAGTATCCACTAAATGACATAATTTACCACTCTGCTTTTTATCACTCATGCTGTAGATCCTATTATGTGCTGCTTAATGTGAATCTGGCCCCTGCTGTGTCAGGCACAAGACACCAAAAGAGGGGAAAAAATCATTTCTTGCCCCAAGGAGTTCATGGTGGAGAGTAAGGAGTATTTCTATGAAAGGTTGCATTATCAGTTCAGTGCTGGAGGTTCTGGAAGACAGTGACAGATGGATATGTCTCTCAGAGTTTGGAGTTTTGTAAGGACAGCAAATTCTATATATGTATAGTAGAAATTACAGCTGGCTGAGTCCACTACAAGAAAACCTTGGAAGTATGGCAGTTTCATTTTGTTGAAGGGAAGAGATTCATTTTAGTGGCATAGGGATGCTGGAGATTTCATTAGATCTTAGATTTTAATAGAGCACAAATCTTCAGTGCTGTAACTCCCATGGGATTTGGCCTTTCATTTGGAACCCAACAATCCTTGGTAACCACTCTTGCTTTGATATGGTTGCTGCTTGTAATGAAGAATCCAAAAATTCAGCACGTGATAAGTGCCAGAAAATAGAAGGATTTAGGCAAGTCTTGTAATCCAAAATGATCACTATTTAAATAACTCCAGGAAGGCTTTATAACACCACTGCTGTCTGAATATAAGGGAGCAGCAGGAGTCGGCACGAAGGACTGGCCAGGAGGAGGCTTTAGTCAGCCCAGCCCAGCAGTACCCACAGGCTGGGTAAATTCAGGATAAATAAGAGTCCTGACTTGTCCTTTGTAAGAGGGAGTTTGAGGCTATGTTGTTGGTTTTAAGCAAAAATCGTTTGGGTTGTTTTTTTTTTTGTTGTTTGTTTTGTTGGGGATTTTTAGTGATTTTTTTGTTTGTTTTTGTTTGTTTTGTTTTTTTGGCAGGGAGCCTAATTTCCAGTTAATAGGGATATATTTGATGATAGCAAGGAAGTGAATTTGTGAAGTAATGATTGCCAGCAGATGGCTTGCAGATACAGAAGGATGCATCCCAAGCCTGAGGTGTCCTTAACTACCCCAAATGACAAAATTATCCTGAGACCCAAGAGAGAGGGGATTTCTTCTAAATTCATCTACTGTGATAAGTGGGTTTGGGTGTTTTTTGTAAGACTGGCAAGGTAAAAGACCAAGCTCAATAAATTCCAGGGTATAAAATAAACTCCACAAAGCCTTGTCAGGCTTCTCCATATGTAAAAGTATGTTTAATTCATACATTGAATGGATCAAACTCAGGAATGTGTAACAACATAGGAGTAGGCTACCCTGCTCTCTGTTACCAACTCCTGAAAAGAAATCCAAGCCTTAGGATCTTGCATTTGCATATAAAATGTATTTTGGAGTCGACCATTGAATGGGTGTGGAAAAGGTGCAAATATTTCAGAAATTCACACCAGCACCCTCTGGCCTGGTCAGAAGAAAAGACAGAGGCTGAGGCCAGACTAAACCCCAGTGCTTAGTTTAGTCACAGGGACATTACTCTGACTCAGTTTATGCAATTTAGGGTTAATTTGATTTATTTTGAAGAATGCACCTTATTCCATAGAAATTACCATATTCCATTTATTTCCACAAGTCTCCATCAGCTCCAGAAATTTCCTCCTTTGTTTCACTGCATTTTACAATGCAAGAGGATTTTCCTCTCTCAACTGGCAGATTAACCATTATAGTTAGTGAAAAATACTGTCCAACAGGGTTAAGTCATTCCACTCAGATGGCTTTGACTTTGCCATGCCAATTACCAATTTCCATTAAATTCAAAATATGTTTTATGCTGATAAAGATTCTTAAAGCATTTTCTCTAAAGCTGTATTAAAGAAAGTGACGCTTACATAAGTCCTTTGGAATACCTAATGTGCCGTGACTTTCGCTATAAATATGTGCCAGTTCATTATTTTCACTGAAGTTCACAAGTGGGTAGGTATTGATTACCTTACAGTTAAAAGGGAAAAATCTTGGATACTTGCACATGGTCTGGATAAGCTTGCAGAGCAATCTGCTGTTTCCAGTCTGGCCAAATGGGTGATTATTTTCCTGGATTTCCTACCTTCTCTTTCCTCTGGGGTTTTAGTATTTTTCATGCTGGACAGTAATTTGCTTCCTGTAAAAGGTGCTTTACTGTTAGGATTCAACTAGGAAACTCTCTCCCCCAAGTACAAATAGGTTTTTCACACCAGGGAAGAACCTTCAAAAATGTGAGGATGAGAAGAACTTTACAAAAAATATGAAGATGTGCTGGGGAGGGAATATGAGTCTTGGCAGCTGGCTGTGGGTAGAGCTGCCCCACAGCAAATCCCTGCTCCAGGGGATAGACTGGATTTAATGTCTAAATGTCTTTGGGCATCTCACACAATTTGCCCAAATTTGTCCTTGTTTGTGTCTGACTTCCCCCTTAAAGCTCCTGCAGCCTCAGGGTGATGGGCGGCTGCTCCAGCATCCACAGCGGGCTGAGAGTCGCTTTGGGATGTTTGTCCACACTGTTGCATACAACTTAATTAGCTTGTCTGCAAATTGGTTCCCTGCCCCTCTCACTAACAGGCCCAATAAAGCAAGAGAAGGGCTGTCAGTCTGGTGTGTTTCAGGCACCTTGGAGCAAATGCAGCGTGCCTGGCTGCTAATGAAGCTGCTGTCAGCTGAAGGACATGGTGTGTGCTGCTCCGGGGACAAGCCATCAGCTCTGGGGCGCTTTGGTTTGCTGCTTTGCTTTTCCCTGTCATTTTCTCAAACAGAAATAATTTCCAAGGTCTTGTGTTCTCTTACAAAAATCTATAAAATCAACTTTCTCTGACAAAAATGATTCAACACTGTTCATGGTCTTCTCACCTCTTCCGTGGTTCAGGGGGTTCCACAGCTATGCTGGATGTGACCTCCAGCTAATCCTGAAATTCACAGTGTAATATGTCCTTTATTTCTGAATATCAGAAAGGAATTTGCTAATCAGGGGGAAACCAAGGTCTCCCACATGGGGAACACTTTAAGAAATCATAAGTGTCATTCTTCTGTGACAAATGACACTTAACAATGATAAAATAACATTTCATAGCAGCAGAGGTTATTTGCTGCTGATATTGCAGAAGTCTGGAACTTTGAAGGACTCGAAAGGAGGGAAAAGTAAAACATGATTCCTTACTTAAAATAAGTAGGAAGTGAAGAAGATGACTCTCCTACCTCCAAAGGGAAAGATGTCCAAAGACCCACCTGGAATGTCTGAAGGAGCAGCAGAGCTGATACTGCCAAGTTCAGCTTTTTACACACATTTCCATCACCACACCTTCCCTCCACTCTGAAATTACCTTGGGGTCACTGGGCCCAGTTCACTGCGGTAACTGCGTTAGACTGAACAGGGAGATACTAATTTTGGTGGGGAGAAGGAGGGCTTAAGGCAAACGCTTGTGGCACTGATAATTCACATCCTGGTAATTCACATCCTGGCTGTTTCGAATTGGTTTCTTAGTGGAGGCAAGCCCTGGGGACGTGACTTTGATTATCTGAATCAGGCAGCTCCAGATTACCTTAATGTGGTGCTGACTTCATCTGGAGTGCTTGTGCAGGAAGGGTGATTAACCACAGAGCCGAGCATGGCCAAAGGCAGCCGAGATCGGATCAGCTCCAGGTGCTTGGTGAAATGCTGGGAAATTGCTTAGTCCGGTTTGAAACTGCACCACAGCAGACTGGAACAGCAGCATTTGCTCTTGATGGATGAGCCCTAATTTATTTCCACTGCAAGAGACTTTGGTGATAAGGTTACCCTATAAATAATGTTCAAATTGTAATTTTGTTAAATACCCTTCTCCTGTAGGGGAAAAAATAATTCCGGCCTTCTTTGATTATTCCAGGAATCCAGTAACCTATTCTCATGTCCAAATCAGTTATTTTATACAATATGTCTGTATTTTTGTATAATGTATGAATCTATGTATTCATGTATATACACACACATATATGTGTATATAGATATGTTTATCAGGAGAAAGTTCATGGAGTGAAGCTTGATCCAGCTGAGACCTGCACAGGTCCATCAGAGCCATGGACAGCCATCACAGCTGTACCTGCTGCAAGGGGACACATGGCCCTATCCCCGTGGGACGGTGTGTGCCATCTTCAGGAATGTGCCATCAAAGCTTTTGCTTCTAAGAGGATCTCCTCTGGCTCTCAAGAAATGAGGAGATGCTTTCTTCTTTACAAGCCATGGACAGGAAGGGACTGAAATAGAGACACCAGCGTGGGGAGGGGAAGGCACAGCCTTGGGTGTGTGTCCCAGTTTCCAGGGCAGGATGGAAGCTCAGTGCCTTCAGGCTGTGATCCTGTCTGAACCTTTTCCTAGAGAGCATCACATACGGTACTGGTTTGATGTGGAACAGAAGAAACATGGAGAGATGACTTCCCTCCCTGACTGCCTGATGTATTCTGATTCTCTTCACTGGGGCACGGGGCAGGCTAAAATCCAGGGCTGTTGCTGACAGATCCAGCGGCACGGGCAGCGCAGCGGCCGCGGCTTCCCGGCACTGTCTGCGTTTGTGCTCCCCGTGCTGGGGATGGCTTCATCCATAAGGCACTGACCTTTTCCGAGCAGCTTGTCAGCAGCAGAGGTTTCAGCCTGACAGTTTCTGGCTCCCAAATGTTACCTGGTGCCTGGCTGGGGGAAAGGCCAGCTGCCAACACAACCTTGGAAATCCTTCTCCTTCCCTGGGGATGTGTGGCAGAGTGGCTGCAGACTTTTCTCTGCTGATTCTTGAGAGTGATGGTTTTCCCAGCAAGTGGCTGGGAACTGACTGGTGTTTGGTGCAAAGGTTTGATTTTTAATGGAAATTTGGCACTTGATTTTGAGAGCAGCTCATTGTGAAAAACCTGCTTATATTTGAAAATAATTTTTCTACTAAAGACCCTTGTTCTTCTTTTGTAGCCTCACTAGGGATGTGTCAGCCAGCAGAAGGCTGGCTGATGTCTCAGATCCAGGCTTTTTGTCTTAAAAAAGGAGAAATAATACCATAAAATGGGGACACAAAAAGCATGTAATTGAAACAAACTTGGGGGATGGGAAGGATATTTGTTTAAGTCTGTCTTCAAGACTTTAATAGACAGGTTAGAAACTTTTCTGCCTGTGAGCAGGTTTGCTGCAGCATGATGTGAGCTTGCAGCAGTCCTGCCAAAAGCAGCATTGCCTGTTTTACGAGTGGGTGTATTGCAAACATTGTCTGGAAAAACCCTTTTGAGGGGTGGCACTGGAGGTGTTTCAGCCAGGATGACACCTGGGGTAGCCCGGGCAGGTTTAGTGACACAACCCGGCTCATTTCCTGGGCTCGTCCCAGCGCTGGCTGCCCGAGGGGTTGGCCCCTTACCAGCGCTCACACAGCACCTCCCCAGGCCCGGGCTCTGCCAGGCTTGAAGATGAATCTGCGGGGGTCATCTCTCCTCGGGGATTTTGGCAACTGCAGCACATGGTGCCTTACAGTGCAGCAAGTCTGTCTGCTTTTCCCGGCTCAGGGTTGTGTTTCCTCTTGGATCAGATTCGGTCAGTGAATCCTGTTTCCCCATGCCCTCAGAGACAAGCACAAAGGGCTGGATGGAGATTTCCTGAGGAACACCAGGAACTGGCAGAAACGATTGCTCAGCACCTCACCCAAAAACCCACCCAGTGCTCAGAGGGTGTGGAGACACTCGTGGTGTGACAGAGGTCACCAGTGGGAAATGTGACATGGGGATGGCATCAGTGAGGCACTCCAGATACCTGCCCACCACTGGGAACTTACATTGGTGTGTTTATCCAGGCAGAGGGGGAGGCAGTGTGCTGATATTAACAGCCATTAACTCAACTCTCAGTGTAAAATATTATTTACATATTTACCTAAAAAAATCCCCTTCCAAACAATCAAAAAACTTTCATTGGGAAACCAAGGAATTTCTAAGGGCATGTAGTGATAGGACCAGGGGGAGTGGCTTCAAACAGAAAGGGAATAGCTTTAGATTAGGTATTAGGAAGAAATTCTTGCTTGTGAAGATGGTGGCCCTGGCCCAGAGAAGCTGCCCCATCCCTGGAATTGTGCAAGGACAGGCTGGATGGGGCTTGCAGCAACCTGGGCTAGTGGAAGGGGTCCCTGCCCATAGCAGGAGGATTAGAACAAGATGATCTTTCAGGTTCATGTCAACCCAAACCCCTCTGTGATTCTACAGTTTTATAAAGTACTGGTACTAAGAGAAGATGCTTGCAAGGGTTAAACAAGTGAGTTGTCCTGCCCTAGAGAGTAAAAGAGAATTCAATTGGGTCATAATTGATTTTTGTCCATGGAAGAAGTCTGAGACAGACCCTGACAGAGACATTCTGTCCACCCAGACATCAGGGAAGGACTTCTTTCAGTCAGGGATGTGACTGCACAGGACTCAGAGGACTGAGGGCTTGAGCTTCCTGACTCACTGCAGTCATCTAATGGGAAGACTAACATGAAAGGTGGGAAGGGTTCTCAGTTATCAGTTTATATGGCTTAAAAGTGCAGTCCTGCCTCTCAGGAATGTTGCTGCAATGAGACACCCACAGAGGAGCAAAGTGCAGAAGTTTTGATTCAGCAGGTCCCGTCATTGCCCAGTTAGAAGCCTGGAAAATCACAGGTTGCAGAAGCAGGCTGCCTTAACCTTAACTACAGATGTGCTCCATAATTACAGTACTGTTTAAGTGCAGAGCCAAGTCTGCTGTGGGACACTTTTCTCAGCTGGAATTAATGAAGGAATCCAGCAGCCCCATTGACTGAGCAAATCAGGAGTCAGTTAAGTGCATTCTGTCAGCAGAAGGTGATTTTAGTACTAGGTTGTGGTCTATTATTAATTCAAATAAACATCTATTATTTGGTTTTGAGATTCTTTCCAAGAAGGAAAATTAAGTTTAGAAGTTTGGAAAGGTTTTAGGAGCTAATTACTTTGCACAGCCTGGACTGTGCTTGAGACAGGCACGAAGAGCATCTGGGAAAGGAAGACAAGGATAAGGAGGAACAAAAGGTGTTGAAATCAATGTCAGAAATTAGAGAAAGAACAGGCAGGGAGGGAACAGAAAAAGAAGCAGAACAAAACTAAAGAAGACAGACAAAATGTGATTGATTGGGAAGGGAGGGTGGCAAAAGACGGCTGAGTGACTGGAGGGGGTGACAGCACAGACATGAAGCTGGGGAGGTGGGTTTGGAGACATTGTCCCTGGGGTCTCTAAGGGCAGGCTGGGGAAGCATTTGCCAGGCATGATGCTGGTGTGGATATTGCTCTCTGAGGCGCATGAGAGAACCCTGGAGGTCTCCTCCAGCTCTGGTTGTGCTCAGGCATCCCATGGCCCCCTGTGCCTGCCCTCCCCTCACCCAGAGGGACTGCAGGTGGAGATTTTACAGGTCAGGTTTTCTCCTGGGTCTCTTGCCAGTTCACACAGGAGGCAGCCAGATGCAGGAAGGGCTTGGAGACTCCTGCCAGGCCAACATCATCCTGATCATACACACAGAGCCCAGGGCCAGCTGCAGCATGTGCTGCTCTTGTCCTGCTGTGGTTATCTGGCAGCAGGTACCAGGTAAGCACATCCTTCTGCTGGGAGTGGAGTAGAAATCCCTGGCACCTCCATAAAACTTGGTCATAAAGCATCTGCATGTGCAGGGGCTGTCAGGGGAGTGCTCCAGCCCCAAACCCTCATCCCTCAGAGGCTGCCTTCACTGAACAAATTAGATTTTGTGGTGGCTGCTGTGGTCCTGCAGGGACCATGTGTCCCCTCCTGTGGCTGCACTTAGCCAGAGTTTCTGCTCTCTGTTTAGTTCCCAGCAGAATAAAGAGCTGCTCTTTTATGGGAGGTACAAGGCAGATTTGAGGGCAGAAGGAGGAAAATGTCATAGAACATCACACCATCTCTGTAGATAAAAAAAAAAAAAAAGCAACTCCCTAAAATCATAAATCACAGTTTTTCTTATTGCTTGATTGCTTGATGGTTCACATATAGAAGTCAGAGGAGAATCTACCATTGCACATTGAAACCAGATTAAATGCTGATATTGTAATTTTGGATTTTATACTGACCAATAATCAGGAGCAGACCATGTGTAGAGAGTGCAAGGTCTGTAGGCAGAGTGAATTTTTAAAAATTTGATCTGGTATTACCAGAAAATTGTGAGGGTTGTTTACCATCCAAGTGCTTGTAAGGGGGAACAGCAGCCTTTAAAATGAAATAGGAATAGAGAACAGTTGATAAGAACTTACCTGGATGTGTGTCTCAGACCATGATGGGAGGGAAAGAAGCAGGTGTGGTACTGGGGAGCAGTGAGAGCAACACCTCCTCATCATGGGCTCTGTGTCTTGTGTGCTTTTCTGAAGGTGTCTCAGCCTCTTGTAACCTCTGTGCCTGCTGGCTGGGAGAGACAGACAAGGAGGGAAATGGGACATTCAGGCTTGGCCTTGGCCACCTCTGGACAGTTGAGGTAATCCAGAGGGGGATGTTCTGGTTAATGGGATGGACATGGGATCTTGCATTGCTTGACTCGAGGGCACAGGCTGCAACCTGGACAGCTGCCTCCTGTCTGGAGCTGGGCACAAGATGTCCTGAGAGAGTGAAGGGCTTGGTATGCTCAGGTGGTTGGAAGACTGGAGATCCTGTAGCCAGGTGCAGATTTCAAGGACCCACAACCCCAGAATGGCAGGATATTTCATGCCTTACAACTTCCACCTGCTCATTCTCATTCCTGAGCCCCCTGGGACCTTCAAGCCCAGGGAATCCCATGCTGTGCATGCATACATATCAAAACTAAGCAAGTTTCCAGCATTTTCCACTGCTGCAGAAAAGCCCTCAGGGATGCCTTGAGATTCCCACTTGAGTATAGACAGAACCTGAGCTGTGTGGCTCACATGCCATTTGATAAATTCTTAGATAAATTCCTTAGGAGTATTTAACTCCCAAGGAGTTTCTAGTCTTTGGTGTGGAAGCTAATGGGGAACAGTAGCAAAGAGTTGCCACAATATCCAATGTGAGATCAGTGGTGTGGCATTGTTTATGTGCTCTAAACCAGTGACTACTTCAGAGCATTTGCTCAGATGTCCTGTTGATGGGAGAATGTTTTCCTTCCTCCTGTAACTATTTCACACCACAGGGAAATAAAAATCTGCTTTCCAAACAGCTACAGACACTGCCTGTTTTCAAGAAGATGTTTATGGAAAGATGCTCAGCACCTCCTACGTGGTTCTCCACTCTCCTTGAGCAACAGCACCGTGCAGGATGAGGCTCTGTGTTGGCATCAATTTCTGAGTAAACTGCCTCTATAGAAATGGAGCATCTGTTTCTATTAGCAACAGCCACTTCTGCACATAAGAGTGTGTTAGTGCATTCAAACACCTCGTTATTAAATTGAATGTGTTTGTGGCTTGGGAAGTTTGGGGTCTATACTGTGAGGAAGGGGCTGGTACAGGAGAACAGGTTACTGTCAGTGGGAGAGATGGGAGAGCACAATTCCTGCATTCACCTGTGCAAGAGCCAGGCATCCCCTGCAAACCTCCAACAGCAGCTCCTGTAAAGCAGGGAGCTTTGTCAGCCAGGGATGTGCCCGATGGCCAGAGAGGAGCAGGGGCCAGTGTGGCTGAGCCCTGTGCCCAGGGTCCTGCTGTGTGCCCTGCTCCTCCCAGGACAGACGGACACCGGATGGCAAAGGGGTGAGGTAACTTGGGAAAGCACTTGTGGGGCAGTTCTCGTGCAGAACAACAGGACGCTGCCGTGTGTTCCTGCTGCTATTCCCGTAGGCACAGGGAGGGGGAAATGCTCTCTGCCATGATGACTAAAGCAGCAAGAAGAGCCGCCGGCTTTGCCTTTCCCTTTCCCTGTCACAAGTGCCGGCTCCAGCACCGGCGGGCGGGGTGCGATGGGACCGAAGCCAAGCTCGGCGAGCTGGGGATGGAGCCCAGCATCTGCTCTGCCTCCCCGGTATCCGCACGTCTGCCGCCTGCATCCGCAGCGGGAAAATAAATACAGGCCCGGAGAGGCTGGGAGTGGGAGGGTGGGACAGTGCACAGCAGGAGCAGCTCCGGCAGAGAGCAGCTCCTGTTCACTGTGCGGCCAGCCCAGATCAAGGAAGGGATGGAGAGCAGCCACAAAGCAGCCGTGAAAGTTTCTTCCTATTTAGCGGCGGGGATTTTGTTGCACTTTTTCATTTCCTTTGGAAAATAGGCTGCAATCACCCAGAGAAATGGCCTGTGACTAGATTAGAGCAGGAATCACCAGTGAGATGAGCATCCCAAGTGAGACACAGGCTACATGAGCAGTTTCACTAAAGGTGTGAATATTTGGTTCTGCTGTGCTAAAGCACCTATTGAAGTACTGGTATTTTCTCCTTGAAGAAAACAAACCCATGAAATTCAGAGAATGCGCAAGATGAAAATTACATTAAGGTTCCTCTCAGGCTCTGAACTTCCTTGCATGCCAGCTTTGTCCGAGTAAAACTTATCATTTTCTGCCATAGGAACACTAAATTCTTCTGACTCAGAAAGTTGTGCTGGAATGACTAAAACTAATCAGACAGGGTTGTTTGGTAGCTTATAGCAAACCTTAAAAGCTGGGCCAAGCTTATAGCAAGTGCAGCTAAGTAGATTAACATGTATGAATCTTGCAAGCTGTCAGTCCCTTGTAAAGGATTTGTATCGGGCACTTTGGACACTCTTGGCGAGTCCCTCCCGGCTGACACTGCCTGCCCACTCCAGATTCACTGAGCAGGCAAACTTTTCTGTTCTTCTTGGGCTTTTGTACTTCAGCTAGTTTCCCTGAGAAGGGGGAAGGGAAACACATTTACATTTAAGTATTGCCATGGTTGCAAAATCTGGCATTCCAAAGGCAAATCAGCTCCCTTTGTGTGTTATTGGGTCAGCTGTGATGAAATGAGGGGCAAAGAATGTGTCTGAGCCCTTCAGCTTTTGAATGTTCAATGAGAGAAGCATTTAAATGGCACCAGGAGGTCGGCTGTGATCTTGCTGAAGCAGCTGCAGAAAACATCTCCACTTGATGCTCACAAGTCCTCAGCTGATAATAACCACTGTCACAGCCAAAGTTGACGAAAATTACATAAAGGCTACTGTTTCTGCACAAAATCAGCTGGTTTATTTTAACAACCTTCATTGGTACAATTAGTGACCAAACCCTGTGAGCTGATGGAGGGGGTGGGAGGGGGGAAGTTGTGCAGGCAGTGTCTGCATCTCCAGGTAAGAGCAAACAGCCCGAGGGTTGGGGTGGAAGGAGGGCATGCATACAGCTTCTTAAATTCCTCTAGGCAAGTCTCCTCTGGAGAAACCTGGCATAACACAGATTCTCTTAAGGTGTTTTAGTCATCTTTTAAAATTTGCACAATGGTGAATGCCTGAAGAGAGCAGCATCTCTGCTGTTTGGGAAGTAGATGGCAGTTGACTCCTGTGGATTTCTTGGGTCTCTGAGGTTTGCTCAGGAGGCAGCTTAGGGAATACTTTCTGGTAAGGTTGCTGAAAGATTTTGCTTTTACATGATGTTAAAAAAATAAGAAATATTGCAACTTTCACGCACTTTGGCCTTGTTTCTCTTTAAAACTGCATATTTGCTGGTTTTCTCTTCCAGTGCTAATCCTGTGTCTTATTGCTGATTTTTATCAACAGCCCCTCTGATGGATGCTGTTGATACTCTGCCCAGCACAGCAGATGGTAGCCAGGAAAACAAACTCCTGTGAGACTCTGCTCCAGAAAAATACATCCCGGGGCTGTATGAGCTCCCAAGGCCAGCAGTGGAGGTGCTGCCCTCTCTGCTGACTCTCCACTCCTTCACCGAGGTTGGAAGACGGGTTCGGGCTGGGAACAGAGCTGGGATCATTCCTCCCGGATATCCAGCCCTAATCACCCTCACCTTCCGCAGTGGGAAGGAGCTAATGTTGAAACCTATTTGCCTGGAAATGAGCTTTTCCTGAGCAGCCTAGTGCCTGGCTTCTAGGTGAGTTACTATAAATGTATTTGTAATTATTTACCTAATTGCAAGTACTTTCACAAACCATTTTGTTAGCACTTACTGGGACTAAAGCAATATCTGAGGTTAGAGTAATGAAATGCACTGCGACATGATAGCATGATAACAGCACCAAAAGGACTGATCTGAGAGGGATTAACATCAAGATCCCAATCATGGATGCGTAGTTAGGAGCTCTCAGTGCAAGGAACTGCTCTGAAGGGTGGGCAGGCAAGGGGGACGAGGAGAAGGGAGATGGTGGGGTTGTAGAAAAGAGGAGAATGCAGGACACCAGGAGACCAGGACCCTTTTTTAGAAGCATTGTCAGGCTATAGGGGTCATGGACACTGACAGAAAGAAACCACTTTTTTTAAGCAACTGAATAAGGCATCCTCGTTTTATCTGTCTTTTTCTTCTAAAATAACACAAGAATTGCAGGGTAGTTATTGCTGAATAAAGACAGTTCCAGTCTAGAATACAGAGTCCACAGAGGGGAATTCTGTGGAGAGGGTACAGAGGAACAGGTATTCAGCATCACTGGTGCAGGGCACAGTCCTTTGCAGATGCTCCTCCCCTGGAGGTTTATCCTCTGTGGGATGGATTCAGAGGGACCATGGAAGGTGCAGAGGTGATGTTAACCAGGCAATGAGCACATTTGGCCTCTGCCTGGGAGTACTTTTGTTTATAGATCAGTATCCACTTCCCAGGAAAATATTTTTGATGTTGACTTCAGACATCCTCTCAGGGAGTCGGCCCAGCCTCCTGGCTTGCCCAGGACACAATGGAAGGAAAAGAAGCACAATAGGTGCATGTGCTAAACACTTTAATGAGCACTTCCACACCATTCTCCTGCATTTCCCCACATCCCCATGAGTCAATAAGCACCTCATGCAGCTTTCTAGATGGTGTGCAATAAACTGATACAGCCATGGACCAGCCCCAACACCAGCTCTCCTTCACTGAATAAGTGATGGAGTTGTGAACTGATTTTGTGCCGTGTGTATTGTCCCAGTGGCTATTCCCACTAATCCCTGTGCCTGTGTAAGCTTCCTACAAGGAGATAATGTTTAAAATATTTCAGTTACAATCATACCCGTTTGTGCAAGAGGCACTGTGACAATCTTTGCACATGCACAAATGCCCAGTTGATTGATCTGCACCTGCAAACAGAAAAGGGCCCTTGAATTTGTTGCCCTGTGGCTCTGGAGGACGTGTGTCTCTTGTGTTCTCTGGTTCATTTTGAATAGTAAGTTAATGACAGAGCACAAATCCCCAGTGATTATGCTCTGGTCTCCATTGTCAGCCAACATAATGTCCTCCTGTGGCTCTTTGAGATGATGCTCTGTGATACACGGAGCATTCAATTAGAAGTGCTGTAAGTTCTGTATTAGAAAGTCAGCATTTATAGTAGTTACTTGGGCCAATTTTATCTCCTGGAGACAGGGCTTTTAAATTATGACTAATACATGGTATCCGGGAGTCTTTCATCTCCAGCTCTCTCTCAGATATTTAGCCCAGATACACTTACATTACTCCCAAACCACTCAGCCTTTCTCTTTCAATGCACACAGAGAAATTTTTATGATTTATGTTAATGTAAAATTATCAGGGTTCAGAAGATTTCTTTTTTTTTCAATATTGTTTACATACAACCAGTAACAAGATCTGGACTGTGGATAACAGAGCCTTGTAAAGGGAAAAGACGTGAGCACAGAGGACTTAATTCCCCTTCATTTAGACATTACAAAATAATAACCATACTGTTTTGGGATGAAATTCTGCCTCCATATCCACCAAGACCAGCTATTTCAATAAAGTTGGTCTGACTCTGAGATCTGTGTTGGTTGCACGAGCTCAGGACCTGTTCTGATCATTCCTGCCTCTCTGCTGACTATCTCTGACAGTTTACCAACAGCTTTTCAATTACCTGAGCCTGTGAAAAGCTCATGTAAGTATCTGATTTCATTTAGTGTTTTCCATCATGCTCTAGGTTATACTCAGTGTTCATTATCTTTGTATGTTTTGGAAGCGTGTGGCTACAAATATAACTTAGTGTGAGTTATAGAATGAGGGATTGTAGGGAATTTTTCAATGAAATAACTTTGCAGAAGAAAAAGAATTCTCAAACTGGTGATGAAGCACTAAACCAAATAATTGTACTGGGAAAGGTGATTGCTTAGGGTACTGGAGAATGGGATGCATTTTTCAAACTGCCTCCAGTAAATGCTCTAACTTGACCTTTGCACATCTAGGTTGGTACCTGAATCAGCTGATCCTATTGGAACAATGTTATTATTGAAACAGGGATTTTAGCCTTAATCTCTTGGACTATATCCATGCTAATATAATCAGCAATGCATCCTTGCTCTGGGCACCTCACTCTAGCAATATCCTTTCTCCTCTTCTCTGGGTGTTTTTCCTCTTGCAAAGGCAACCCAAGACTTCAGCAAGAGATTTTCTGCCCTCAGTGAGTGCTGTGATGTATTTGGTGCACTCTCAGGCATGTCCCAAAGCCTGTTGGCCTGGCCATGTTGCTTCTGATGCAGGGACCTTCCATTAATTTCTGTTGGAAAAAAAAAGAAAAAGAAGTTCTTAATTTCATTCCTCTGCCAAATCAGACCTTTCTGAGTGCTTTTGATGGTCAGAAAACTTTGGCAGAATAAGGCTGTTCTTTACTGCCCTTTGTGGCTTTAATCACTGTTTTCCCTGTTGTTCATATGATGAACTCCAAACCATGGCTTAGTTGGCAGCTCGGTATCTCTTTAAATCACTACTGGTTTCTCCTGTGTCATTAATATTTTATTTATGTTGTATTAAATTTCGCATCAGTCTCCATGCCAACTGTTCATGCCAGCAGCAATGTCTGATAGAATAATTTAAATCCTCAGAGATATGAGCAATTCCTTTTTGAAAAGCATCACAAAGTTGGATTAATTTTGTCCCTGTTTTGCAGCGCCAAAGAGTCAGGCCTGGACACACAATCAGAAGGGTTTGGGTGGGAAGGGATCTTGTTCCAACACTCTGCCAAGGGCAGGGACCCCTTCCACTGTCCCAGGGTGCTCCAAGCCCTGTCCAAGCTGGCCTTGGACACTTCCAGGGATGGGGCAGCCACAGCTCTGGCCAGGGTCTCACCACCTCCACAGAGAAGAATTTCCTCATAATATCCAATCTAAACCCACTCTCCTTCAGTTTGAAGCCATTACTCCCTGTCCTAGCACTACAAGCCCTTGTAAATAGCCTCTCTCCAGATTTCTTGTAGCTCCTTCAGATACTCAAAGGCCACAGGAAGCTCACCCTTGAGTCTTCCCTCTCCACACTGAACAACCCCAATACTCTCAACTTTACATGTTCCTCCTCTGGCCCATGTCTGTGGGGACACCAAGAGGGACATCTTTTCACAAAGGGGAAGAGTAGAGGACTAGCACTCAACCTGGCATCAGATGTCCTCTACGACTGACACCAAATCCTTGGGGAAAGGCAGAACCTTTTGCTAGACCAGAGGATAATTCTGGGAAAAGAGAAGGTTTTGAATAGAAAGTCCCTTCCTTGGGACACTTACAAGCTCTTGCTTGTAGAGTTGCACCATTCCGACTACACCCCTGTTACTGCTCTCATTCCTGTGTAAGTGCAACCCAAGTAATTATTTTATTGCTTCCCTGTTTATATCATTTATCTAAACTGTAGGTTCCTATCTGCTTGGCTGCTGTCGAGCAAATCTCTTTGATGCTGGCCTGGGGATCAAACCACTGAGAGGGAAAACCAGCAGCCAGCTTAACTCCCCATTAACCATGTACAGGATGGTCTCAATTTGGATTTATTTATTTATTTATTTATTTATTGCAATTTCAGCCCTTAGTAGAGCTCCAGTAAAGAGCAAGGAATGGCATTCAGTCCCAGAGGTTCAGCAGGAGCAGACAGCTCCGTTGGGATTGCGTGGCATCCACCCTGTCCTCTCTGGGATGTCACACCAGCACAAGAGAAATGCAAAAACCAATAATAAAACAGTGAAAATTTGAGTAGAAATAAAAAAGAAGAGTAAACTATTCATGTTTAAATAAGAGAAGAATATGCAGGAGAGTACAGCAAAAAATGGATGGAGTCCCAAGGGAAAGAGCAGCAAAAGAACTTGAGTGCGTTTCTTCGTCTTTAACAAAAAATGAATTCAGGGGACCCCTAAAGAATCACTAATTGAAATGCAAAGTCTGGATAAAATAATGTGTAAATGGGGATAATCTAATGCCACACAGGGAAGATTTCACACAAAACACTTTAGACTCTTGGGGCCCGACAAATTCAAATTTTCTCCCATCATATTCTCAAAATCCCAAATCTGCAAGGCTTGGGGAATGTCATTAATCACAGGTGTAGCCAAAGGCAGAGACCAGGAATCACAACTGCCTTCATAAGCCTCTGCACTAGAGGGGATTAGAGGGAAATGTGTTTACTCGAGGAACTGTGGAGTTAGCACGTATCATCCCAAGGAGCAATTTGTCAATATACAGCACATCTCTGCGAGTGGAGGGGAAGGAAAGAAAGACCCAGGCACCAACTGCAGCTTATACACGTGGCTGTATTGATTTTCCATGCCAATTAATGCCAGCAAAGAATACATCCCTGGAGACCACACAGCACAAACTGTAGGCAAAATTGCCTCTCTTGAGACTGCAGCTGCCTTTGCAGCCTCATGGTATAAACCCTCCTTGTTTGCTTCTGCTTCTTTTATTAAAAATCCACAGTGGGGAAGAGACTGGTGCATCTTCCTGCCCTTGCAATGTAGTTGAGGGAATATCCATCTGTTTCAACAAACCAAATCTATCCTCTATCTTGTTATTTTTGTGTTGTGTTTTGTTCTTTGTGAAATATAATGAATGGTCTTGCTTATTTCTCCCAACTGGCAATTACTTTAGAGATAAATCACAAGCAGCCCTATAACCTTCTGACAGGGCAGGATTATGAAAGGCCTGCAGAAGTGTCATGCAGACTCTGCTGGAAAATCTGACAGTTTAAGAGGTTCCATCCTGGTCCAGACAGTGATGATTTTTGATACCCTTTAAAAATATCCTTCCTTTTTTTTCCTGCTCTGACAGGTATTGGAGAAATAAATGAAATCTGCAATCCTTTCTGCAGATGGGAAGGCATTTGACGATTCACTGGCTTGGAGGGTGCTAACAGCCATCCTTTACATGTCTTGTCTTGGTTTAATAGGTAGTTGCAGCTGTGGGATCATTGCTATATTTCACAGTTCTGTTCTATTATTAGATATTGGAGGAATATGAGAACACGGATAGCGTTGTGTTAAACTACCAGTTCCTGTATTTATTGGCACCACCTGGGAGATTAAAACAGCTGCTGTCACTCTGCAGAGTTATCTTCAAAGCCGGGGAGATATCATGAATACGTGATCAAAGCACCCTCACTTTGTCCCATTGTGCAGTAATTACAGATGGAAATGTTCTCTGAAAAGGCAGCGCTGGCTCTGGTGGAACAGCAAGCAAAAGCTTTGCCCTGATGTGGGAAAGCAAAGCCAGCCATGGAATCTCAGAATATCCTGAACGGGGGGGGACCCACAAGGATCATGGAGTCCAGCTGCTGGCTCTGCACAGGGCAGCCCCAAAGATCACACCCTGTCCCCAGGAGGGTTGTCCAGGCTCTCACTGAGCTCTGTCAGGCTTGGTGCTGTGGCCACTGCCCTGAGGAGCCTGTTCCAGTGCCCAGCTACCCTCTGGGTGAGGATACCCAACCTGAACCTCCCTGACACAGCTTCCTGCCAGTCCCTGACAGCTGCAGTGGTGCAAACATGAAACGCCCCATGGTTGTGATGGCCTGCTCGGAGAGGGAGCCACAGCAGGACAGCCAGCAGTGCCCTCCAGGGCATGTGAATACCTGGGGTAGAAAGATGGCTCCTTATTCACAGTGACCAGAACCACATTTATAGAAAAAGTCTCTCTGTGATCTTTTGGCATAATTTCAGCTCGTTTTGCCACAGCTGCTGAGCAAGATGCTGCCTCTCCAGAGGTTGGCTGGGACCATTTCATCCAAGGAGCACTCTGCACTGAAGGGAAAACATATTTACCTTGAAAATAACATGGTAATCTGTCCTTTGGAGGAGAATGGGAAGGAATTGTTGGAGCTAGAATGGTGTATGAAATCTGTGGCAGAGCCACTGGCTCATGTTCCTTGCATGTACGGGCAAAAGAGACTCAATAAATAATGCAACAAATGCAGAATAAATAATTTAGGCACCATGAGGCTTGAATGAGATACACAAGAACCCCTCCTAAATTTAAAGTGCCTCTCCCTTTTTGCATGGCAGGATGGAACCTCTATTGGTGGCATCCTGAACCTGCCACTACCCACCATGGCTCCAGGGCAGCAAGTGACACACACTGAAAGGCAGCAATGCCAGCAAAGGCCTGAGTGAGCAATTTGAGCGTTAATTTGCATTTATGTAAAATGCAGCTCTGTCACATGGCTGCAGCCAGTGCAAGGTGGCTGCTGGAGGCGTGTGTGGTGGCTCTGGGTCAGTGAGTTTATGGTGGGTCACCACTGGGACCTGCACGGTGTTGCAGCTCAAAGTCTGATGATAAGAGGGTGTTGTGTTCAATGATAAACGTGATCTTCCTCCTTCAAAAACTGTGGGAACTACTGAGGGGGATGTGGAGCTGGAGGCCAGTGAGAGAAAAGCAAGACACAGGCAGGAGCTGGATCCTTACAGCCCCTGTGTTCTAACGGAGCCCTCAGAATAATTATGAATAAAACACTGTTTTCCAAATCACTTTCTAAAATAAACCATCCAGATGGCTGTAAGGGAAGACCTAGTCATCAGTCTGAGTAATGCTTATTTTGAGTGCATTAACCATGAAATGTGTACAGTTGTGCTGGATTGTGCACAGTGAGGCTCAAATGGATGCAGAAGCAGGAATATCACAAGTGACAGGCAGTGGTGGTCCACACTGTCATTCTGGGCTTGGTCTGTGGGACAATCCTGAGAGCTATTTCAGAGTGTCCCACATGTATGTGTGGAGAGGAAGAATGTCTGTTCTTTCCTACAGCTTTATAGGTTCCTGAATCACTCAGAAATATGTATGAGGAGATACTTGGTGCTAAGAAAAGGTAAATGTTCTCTCTGTCCTTTCTGGGAGAGGTGGACAGAATAGAGACATTTTCTGATAGTCTGTGTGAACTTTTCAGCCAGTGCTGGGATTCTTGCCCCTCCTTTCCCCCAGAGTGTCCAATTCAAACTTGATAAAAATGAGATCTGAAAAGCAACATTCACACAGGCAAAACTGGTGCCCTGTTAGGGCTGCCTGTGTCTGCTGTAGCACAAGAGAGTGAACTGGAAATTCACAGAGGTGTTTTCCAGCTGCTGTGCCCAAGTTAATACCTTGTTTAGTGCTTGGACTGCAGTGCCTGGTACATGCAGAGCTGTGCTTGATTGCTTTTTCTGGGTGCACTCAGCGGGATGGCTTCCAGCAGCCTTTGTGCCCAAGTGGTGGGGAATTGTCACTAGGTCTGCTGGAATTGTCATGGGCTGAGGAACACTGGAAGGGTCTTGTTGGTTTCTGCCACTCCTCAAACCTTGAGTGAAAAGCTCTCCACAGGGAACACCCCCATGGTGTTCTGGGGGCTGCTGGAAAGTTCCCCCCCAGTGCCAGGACAGGTGCAGGGGCCATGCAGAGCCCCCACCCCACTGTGTCCCTTTCATGGGGCCCACCTGCACATGGCAGAGCTTCAGCTGAGAAAAATACCCCCTGAAACTCAGTTTGGCCACTGCACACTAATTTGCATCACCAGACTTTGTGATAAAATGCAGCCTGAGTAATAGCAACTGCTTTATTTATTTAATTTTCCTGAATGCAATTTTTATTAGCTGTGAAATCAAGTCCTCTCTGGAAGTATGTGAGCAGCCCTCATGTATAGGAAGATTATAATGGTATAGCAGAAAAATCAAACCATTGGAAACTCTCGAGGCATAAATTCAAACCCTCATTAATCTCTGTGGGCTGCATCTCAAATCTGAATTTTTTACAGAACGTGGGTGGTGTTTTCAAAGTGAGTTGCTGGAATTGGTTGGCTGAGAGGATTGACTTAGATAACAATATGTTTCTGAGCCCCAGCCCTGTGCCTGAACAAGATGCAGGCTGTGGTTCAGGCTGAGCACGTCACATTCAGGGGGTGCCCGTGGCGTGGGGGTGGCTCCAGGTCCCCACAGTTCAGGGCTGTGGGAAGCACAGGGAGCAGTGGGACTGACACACGGAGCTGTTGATTGACTCCTTTGGATTTTTCTCATTTTCACTAATTCAGTTACAGCATGCTTTTATGTCTGCATTATTCCTTTTTCTCAAGAAGTAGTTGACCTTTATTTGGGCCAGCTCAGATTTTTACTGTGAAATCCCAATTTAAATTGACGTGTGGTGGATGTGTCATCCCCATAATTCTGTATCACTCCTGCCTTTCCCCCCAGCCCCAGAGGAGTCCCTTGCTGCTGACAGAGCATCACAGGTGTTGCTGGACACCTGAACACCAGGAATAAGTTTATGCTGGCTTAGAAGAGCTGCACTTGGCTCCCGAGCTTTCCCCTGGCTCTTGGTGCTTCTGGGAGCACCAAGGTCCTCGGTTTAAGCTGTTATAACACAAAGATTTCTGAGTCACTGCTGCAAGAAACAAACTACTGCACTTAAGGAATTCAGGTTATGACTGAAGTGCTGTCTTTAATCAAGGACAGGCTTTGTGCCTAGAAAGGGGAACAAGAAAGAGGCTTAAGGCTCAATTCCAGCTCCAAGAAGGATGAATGCTGGAGGGATTCAGATTTTGGAAAAAACTGTCAGTCATTCTGCTATCACAAATATCTTGGTACCTCAGATGTAAGAATTGTCCACATTTTGTTAGAAATACTACTAAAATTGGAAGAATGGGTTGAGGAAACCCTGCATATGAGATGATAGTGGAAACATGTTTTTATTTTCTAATTTAAATCAGTTTGGTGTTGGCTTATGTAGGTACAAATTGGAGGAGAACCTAACCTTTATATTTTAAAATAAATTTAAATATCAGAATCCCTACATTAGGGAAGCAGCAGTTCTGGCCACAGTAGGGCCTACACACAAAATTCAGCTGAAGAGGGAATTTCCTTCTGGAGCTCTACATCTATACTTTGTGCAGGGACAAATGATACTGTCAATACTGAAAGATGTTGTCCCTTGGGAGCCAGCAGACACTTAAAAAAAAAAAGTAAGACAGTAAAAAGCAGAAGACTTCTCTGAGTGCATCAAAGTCAGCTGAAGAAATATTGACTTTCTAACAAGAAAGCATCAGTTCAACACTTTTTTTAATAACAGGGTTTAATAAGTAGCAGATCCTTGTGGCTTTATGGGCTGTTAAAACATGTAGGCAAGCTGCTATAATGAGCTGGAGAAAACCCCTGCAGAAAGAGGAGTTGTTGTTTTTTTTTTTTTTTCCTGTAGCTTTGCTTTTACTGTGGAGCATCCCAGAGGCAGAGCTGTGGATTTCTTGTTCATGAGCACAACCTGCTGGCTCCCACTGCATCCCGCAGCAAGAGACTCGGGTCCATTTCCCTTCTCTCCTATCCCGAGCAGTTTGTGTTTGGGAGTGCTCTGAATTGTGTTTTCCCCTCGTGAATGCACATGCACACTGAAATCCCTATGAGACATCCACAGCTGATTCTAAAGCATGGAGAAAATATAGGGAAACTCATCACAGCTCTCTGCAGCTACAGGAACTTTGAACTTTTACAGTTAAAAGCCAGGAAAAACTCCTGAAAAAAACAATCAAACAAACAGCAAACAGCTTCTCTCCTCTCTGAGCACCAGGTACTTGGGGGTCTTAGGGGCTGAGGGCTGACTGCAGGCTGTGGCATCAGCTGACATTACCAGGCACAATTGTTCCCACCACCTTACAATGCTGTCTCTATGCCATAGCCAGTGTCTGTGGTCAATGCCATAGCCAGTGTCTGTGGTCAGGGGTGGCTTTTGGCAGACTCTGTAGGTGTTTCCATGCTTTGTTTGTCCCCAGGGCTTAGCTCTGAGCCAGCACAGCTTGGGTGAAGGTGTTCACAGTTCGTGCTGGTGGCTGTAACTCCAGTTGAGAAAGGGCCATCATTTTCTCTTATGCCTGCTGACACACATTTTTTCTTCTCCTTTAATTATATTTTTAGTTGCACCTTTCCCTCCTCATCATTTTCACTTTAGGATGGATGCAGAACATGAGCCCAAACCTTCCCCCCCACATTTTTCTAAATATTTGAAGAAACCCAGCAGTAAAACTCAGAGTGCATGGACTGTAATTCACCCTAAAGGGCAATGAGGCACAGGCAGGTGAGGCACACCTCAGTCTCCATGCCACAGCTCAGGTGCCGTGAGTGCAAAGCTCCTCCCTCACTCTCATTCTTCTGCCACCTGCAGACACCTGCTCCCACCCTGTTCTGCTCCGAAAGCCAAAACTGCTGTAAGGTTGTGGTTCAAGTCTGTAATATCATCCCTTCCAT
The DNA here is from genome assembly GCA_013397295.1 of Polioptila caerulea. Lineage (NCBI taxonomy): Eukaryota > Metazoa > Chordata > Aves > Passeriformes > Certhiidae > Polioptila > Polioptila caerulea. The sequence continues at coordinate 630,430 of VYXF01002804.1, read as the reverse complement.
GCTGCCCTGGAGGAAAGTGGCAGCACTTTACCCCAGGACCCTGTTGCTCTCTGCAGCTCCTATGCCTGTGCTGGGCTGCTCTGCCATCACACGCCTCCACCGTGTTTCCCACAAGGATTTCTGTCACAGCAGCAATGGTGACTCGGGGCATCAGGACAAATGTGGCTCTGGTGTGATGCTTAGATGGCAGCAGGGACTGAGCCAGGTGTCACCTGGTGCACCACACACTTCAGAGTGTTTGATAAGCACAGAAGTCTCCCTCTAGCTGTGCCTTTTCACTCTGCAGTGAATGTTGCTGCTGCTGAAATGTCTGCTATTCATTCCCTGCCGTACTTTGATCTCGCCAAGGCTTTGCCTGAGAGCTGGCAGCTGGAGTGAGTACTGCCCCTAGGAGTGATCAGAGGCTGCCCCTCCAACAAGCCTGCTGGCCTCTCGTCACCTGGAGGCTTGCCTGAGATCTGTGACAAAAGTAAAAGTCCCTAAGCTATGGGCTCACTTGGCTGGCTGCAAATGCAGATTTGGGAATAGGATGTGGTCTGAGTGTCTTGCTGAAGCCCTCTCTGTCTGTCCTGGCTGGCTGCAGGAATGACTGACAAAACCAGTCAGTGCTGCTTCTACACATGAGCCCAACAAGTTTCTTTTTAGGATGAGCTCAATTTTTTTATTGTGTTTAGGAATCATGATGAGGATTTGGCCCAAAGGATATTATTGCACAGAGAGCACTTTTGCATCAAACCGGCTTTTTAATTTCATGGAAGCTTTCATCTTCAAATGAAAATCTTGGAGTGAGTTACTGCAATCCCAGCTCCAGAGTCCTTTCCATGAGAAGGGATGCTGGGTACCAGCACAACGAGGCTGGGAGCCCTGCTCCAAGGGGAGAGCACGGCTCAGTGCAGGATGCTTTCAGCTGGTGGGGCACAGGGACAGGTTTCTATCAGCTTGTTTTCAAAAGCAGCTTGCTGTGGACTCTGTGCTACCCATGTGGATGTACAAGGGAGCAACCTTTGTGTCCTGCTCCTGTGCCATATCCCATGGATGTGCTGTGCTGCCAAAGCTGGGCCCAGCAAAGGGGCAGCTGCTGGAGAAGAGCCTGGACTCAGGGCAGTGACTTCACGCAGAAATTCATCTCCTCACCCAATCCCCCATGCTTCTGCTATGTAAGCCTAATTAAATCCTTGCAGCACAGTAATTAATCATTAGTAAGGGAATTAAATATTAGTCTGTATTATCATAAACATTAGTTGTCTATTAACAGGATCATTAGCTGTTCATTGACTGTTTAGGCTTGTCAAAATCCCCTTTGTCACACTGCAGGTTTGTGTTAAATGTCTGTCTCAAAGACCTGAAGCGAGTGTCCTCTTACCTGCTGTAAAAAGCATCACAAATTCCAGAACCAGTTTAGTTATTTTGCTCCTTTGGTTATAATCTCCCTTTCTATTTGACTTTATTTGAATTCAACAATAGTAAAGACATATCATTGATATAGAGCCACTAAAATCTCCCAGGGACTGAAGGGAATGAATTCCCAAAATTATATATAATCGCTGAGGCATTCTTTTTTTTTCCTGTTGCTCTTGTGTTGCTGGCATCAAGCATTGGCAGATCTTATCCCTCAGTGAGGAGTATATGCCCTACAAAGATGCAGAACAGGGACTAAGAGAAGGCAAAGCTAATGAGTATACTTTCATTCTAATCAGATTCAGAATCACTACCCCATTTTTGGCCCGTTCCTTTCAGGTCATTAAGGCAAATCACAGAATTTCTGTGCATCTGCCTTCCCTCACTGGCAGCTAAGGCTATTTCATTTCCTCTGTACAATCTTCAGCCTTTCTCAGTAAAAATGTAAGTTCCTTAATGCTGCAGTTTGTGCAGGCTGCTGTCCAGCACCAGCTGTGGAACCTGCAGGGTTTACAGCCCACTCACAGCCAAGGTGAAATGGGAGTAATGGGACCTGCTGCCTGCAGCATCTAATACTGGAGTGGTGAGAGATTTGTGGCCAAGCAAGGGCAGAACAGTTTTTCAGGTCACAAGGAAAGTATTTATAGTGTCTGGATAGAGGAAACACCCACCCTCCCCATGTGAGCACAGCCTGCCAGCCTTGGCCATGATCTTGTGGCTTTCCTTTGCCTGCCTGCAGGTTAGTCAGGGCAGCCAGCTGAGCAATGAACTGCCCTGTTTGTCAGGCTCCTGCTTGGGCCTGGCAGGCAGCAGAGGTGGTGTGTGGCAGGTGCTGCCCATGGTGCAGGGCTGGTCCTGTCTCACCCCTCCCCAGCTGCAGCCCAGAGCTGGCCCTGGTGCAGCAGAGATCTGCTCTCAGCTGGAGATGTGTTTGGAACCCTGTCCACGCTGCTCAGCTCTCCTGCCTTTGTGGTGATGGACTGTGTCCTGGCTTGTCCTTACTGAGTGATCATTCATTTCTTGTATCTTTTAATTAGGGTAATTTATTTTGGCCTGCTGGAAATGCTTTCCTCATATAGATTAATTAAAAATAAAGCCTAGCTCTGACAATTTAATATGAGCTCTGGTCAGGATGCAGGGAATCTTATAAGCCATTATTCATTGCACCATTCATATTCTTCTTAATATTTACTTTTAGACCACGTTTTTCGGGAACTGAGGACAGTATTTGTTAGTCATTCTCCACAAAGTTACAGGCAGAATTAATCCACCTGGAGAGCAAAGATGTGCATGAAATATCACATCTGCCCTGGGGCTGCACAGCCCATCCCTTGTTGCTGACAGCAGGGACATGGTGCCTGATGCCCTTGGGCAGCTCCTTTGTTTTGGGACTTGCACCTCTGGGCAGCAGGAGTCCCTGGCTTAACGCCAGGTAGTTCAGCCCCATGAAATATCATGTCCTGTAAATGCTTCCTGCTGTTTTTTCCTTCTCTGTTAGCAGCAGCTGACTGGTTTGGCCTTTGCAAGGTGTGAAACAACTGTCTAGAGACTTGGGCAGTCAATAAATCAATACTGGCTAGTGAATGACTTCGTTCTGATCTTCCTCAGGGTGTCTATTTAAGTTCCAGTTTGATTGGCCTGTGGTATTTGCAGAATTTTGATAATCCCTTGGAGAATATTCACCTTTGTGAGGAAGACTTCAGATTAGTTTCATTTTTATGGGACCTCTCTTATTTCCCATAAAAAGTTATAAATCTGTATGTAAATAATGTGGGTAAAGTTCCATCCCTTCACAGCATGAGTTTGTGCAAGAATACTAAAAACCTCCATTACAAAGCCAAAGGTCAGAGGTGTTACAGACTGGACCAAATTCTACTCAGAGTGTTGATGTGACACTGCACTGCCAGGAGGTCACCCTGGTGATGGGAAATGGGGCAGGGCACCCACATGTCTCGGTCTAATTCAATCTGGGACTCACCTACCTTGATTTTTCCTCTTGAAACTCTCTAAGTTCTCTCAGGCTTCTCTTTCAGTGAAGCTTCATAAATTTAACGTCTTATAAATGGACCTTGGTGAATAAACTGCTTCTGCTGACAGCCCATTAATACACAGTGAGCAACTTCTTTGGGTGTGTTACTGGGACCAGATGATAAAAGGGCTCTGATGTAGTGGGATTTTGCCTGTTATGAATATTTATAGAAAGCCTCTGCACTTTGATATTTTCAAGAATGTAAATGCAAAAGGGGAGGAAGCAGATTTTTTTAAACAATATTTTTGATACATCTCTTAGTCTACTTTTGAAATCCTAGAGAATATTGTTCTCTGTCTTGGCAGATTCCTGAGTGAGAGCAGCGTGCTAACTCCCTGTGGCAGGACTGCCCTGCTTCACCTGTGCAGAGGCTGGAAGGACAGGAGCTGATGGGCACAGCTCTACCTCCACCTGGGACCCAGAAATTCAGCAAAGTTCTCCACACTATGGTGTTCTTTGTGGTCACCAGAGCATGCATTGATTGCAATATTTAGCAGTAGAAGAATATTCCTGTAGGTGTTGCTGTATTGTAGATCAGGCATTTTGATGAGCTGCATTTAAATATGCAAATATAAGGAAGTGCATCATAGCATTTCAACTAAACATTTTTGCAGGATTTGCATTCAATATTTAAATTATGGTGGTCCTTGTAAGTCTACTTAGAACAATTTTCTTTAAATCCCTAAAACACTAAATGGGAAGGGTGAAGGAATACTTTGATCAGGAGCCTGGTATAGAGCTGTTATCAGATTAAATTTTAAGACAGAGCTGTGAAAACAGGGTTGGTTTTTCAAATGGAAAAAATGTTTTACAAAATGGCTGGAAAGGTGAGGAGGGGGCAAGTGGTATTGCCATGAAATATATTCCTTCTTATGGGAAAACTGACTGTATTTTGGCAATACTTGCAGTGGGAGACAGCCCAAAGTGCTGAGCAAACACTGTTACCTGCAGTGTCTGACCCCTCCCACTGATGTTGGCCACTCTGCTGAATGCTGAGGTGTTTCATCCCAACACCACTTTGCAGGAGCTGTCACACAATGGGACAGATTTCCCACAGCTGCAAACGAGGGGTTTGGGGGAGCAAAGCACCACTCACCCAGATGGGGTGATGAGGGCAGATGCCTCCTCCCCTGTCCTACCAACTAAAGCCTACAAAGCTTTTCTTGCTCATTTGACTTTGGTTTTCCTGCTCAGTACCACCACTATGTTTGTCTGAAGCCAGCAGAGCTGAGTTTATCTTCTTAGATGTTAATTTTACAAATGACACAATATTTTCAAATTAAGCATACATGAGGAGTCATTTTTGTGGACTGTAGTTGGTCAAGGAGCCTTTAATTCCCTAGTTTTATTAATTTTAAATGCATTTTAGCTTAAGTGTTGCATTTTGGTTCCAGAATTCCTATGGCAAAATTCCTGCATATAGTGATTTCATTGTTCATATATTTCAGAAAAGCAAAAA
>VYXF01002804.1:590336-618050 GCA_013397295.1 Polioptila caerulea | reverse complement strand
GACCCTGTTCTGTCCTCCCTGGGCAGTGTCACACAGCTCAGCTGGAGAGGGTGACCCTGTTCTCTCCTCCCTGGGCAGTGTCACACAGCTCAGCTGGAGAGGGTGACCCTGTTCTCTCCTCCCTGGACAGTGTCACACAGCTCAGCTGGGAGAGCCTGGAACAATGGGCCTGAACCAGACATGTTGTGAGCATGTTTGTGCCTCTGCTTCTGCCCCTCTCTTTGACCTTGCTTATTTGGCCTTTGAATGCCTGGTTCTAAAAAAGTTTAAAAAGTGCCTGCTTTGATAAAGATTGCCCTTTCCCTGGTGCCTGGTGCAATGAGGTCACACCTTTGGCAGGACCCTCTGCTTGCCATGTGATGTGAACAACGTGCAATGATGAGGGAGGTCCTGTGAGAGGCTGTGCTGTCCCTGTGTACCACACAACCTCCTCCAGAAACTCCCTGGCATGAATCCTTTCCACAAAGAAGCTCAAAAGTGGAGATAAAACATACCCGTTTTTTGGAATTCAGCATCCCCATCTCAAGGTCATTTTCACAGTTTTTGGCCTTAGATTTGCAGAGTTTTATGAGGCACATTTTTATTCTCAGTATGAGATAATAAAATGATTTAGGGCTTGGCACTAGATTAAAAGGAGCAGGTAAAGTCCTTCCTTCATCAAAGTAGGATAGCCAGAGCTTGGCACGTGCAAACTTCCACTCCACATCTGCATCCTCCTTGGGAAGGGAAGAAGGAAAAACAAATCAACGCTCAAATTAGTAAATAAGAAGGAATTTAGCTATGACCAGGACAAACATACATGTAGGAGTTAACTACAACCAGATCCTTTATGAATTGTCAAAGTGGGCCAGGATCGCTTCCAAGTAACAAGGGCAAGGCTGGCAGATATTTTATGGAGGAAATCGTTCACTTGGCATTTATACAGGAGGAGGATCAGGGCCATGTATCAGGAGCATTTATCAGGCAGAAGAAAAAATGAGATACAGCTGCTGTGCCACTGTGTTCATTGTGGTTTACATGGAGGGCAGAAGCAGCAACAGAGGTGTGGATCTGCCAGCTCCCTGTACTCATGTACATCTGTATTCTGCTGGAATTCACCACCTCTGATTACCCTGTACCTCTGGAACCTGGTCAGGAACTGGCATGAGATTAATTCTGCCACAGTTACAGCAATGTGTCTTCACCAGAGCAGCAGCATTCATTTCTGCCATTTGCTGTTCTCATGGTTTGGGGTTGCACCCCACAGAATCCTTAGGGTGAATTACAGAATAAACCACAAGTTTACAGTTCTAATGCCTTTCTGTTAAGCAGTTCTAGTATACTAGTGATAGAAGTAGTTCTGGTTTAGGGAAAGAAAAATAATTTCTTTCCATAATTCCCAATTTGTCAGGAAGCACCAATACTTGAGGCATAAACAGAAGAAAACCAGAAGCAGCCGAAGAGAGATGTTAAATGGAAGGCAGGAAAATATGGTCTTGTTGCTCCAGCTAATAGTAAACCATCTGCCCACTGACCATAATGGAATTTAATTCATAAGTAATGTCCATCCTCGGACATTATTGGCATTGCTCTGGTCAGATAAACACTTTGGCAATAGGGACTTTCTCTGCGGTCAGTGACTATCCCTGGGCATACTGAAAGATGTGTAGATGTGGCACTTGGGGACATGGTTTGGTGGTGGCCTTGGCAGTGCTGGGTGAATAATTTGAAATTACAGTCTTATAGTTTTTTTCCAACCTACATGACCCTGATTCTACAACTGTCTTCAATCTCACACCTAGTGAGTACTGAAATGAATTAGTATGAGAAGAACTAGTTTTCCCTCAATAAGAGGATCTGGGCCAAACAGCTCATACTTGTTTACCTTGCTGATACTTACAAGTAATGGTCAACAAAATTTTGAAAATTTCCATGCAATCAAGAAGGATGACAAAGCATTTTGCCAAGAAAATGGCCATCACAAAGTTTAAACTGAAAGTTAATGTAGGCCATCTATTCAGATATTTTCTGAGATCTTTTTTTCTTCAAGAGCATCTCCGTCTACTACAATAAACTAGAAAATGCAGTAAGAGGCTGAGACCCCTTCTGAAGTAAAGCTTGTTTCAGGTGAATAGGATTCAGGAAATTGCTTGATCCTAAGTGATAAGAAACCTTTGGAGAAATGACTCTGCTTTCTGCAATCCTGAAAGATTCTGGGACAGAGAGCATTTGTAAGGTCTCTCTGACATTTAGACTCAGTTACAGCACGCACAGGATAGAGTTATATTTGTACTACAGTTCATGGATGAATCAGGCATTACAGTGAGAAAATATTTTCAGCCCTGGCCTTTTTCAATGTCAGGTTCTGAGGGGACATTAGGACAAGTAATTAATACAAACCCAACTGTAGAAGTTTGACATTTAACAAATCAGAAGTAAAAGGTGACTCAACATTAACATCATCCAAATAATGTATTTTTTTTTCTGCCTTTATTTAGATTAGTAGGGAGTTGTTTATGTCCAAAGCATTTAGCAAATCCACTCTGCTAATAGCCACACTACTGAGCAGGGCTGGGTAAACCCTGCAAATACTTTTCTGCAGAAACCAATTCATATTTCTTGAGGGCTCTGTTGATATGCTTTAAAAAAAATGGTTTTTGCAAATGTCCATGAAGTCGTGTTTTGAAGACTGTAGAGATTCCTCAAAAAAATTGTATCAAGTTTCATGCCTGGTAATTGGAAAATATGGAATTTCTAAACATTTTCATGAATGCACATGAGCTTCAGATCTACATGAGCTGGAGTGTTAAGCAGTAGAGGACTGGGCAAAAAGTCAGAAGAAATATTACTCTGTCATGAGCAAACAATGCAGCAAAGGCAACACACATGGATAAATTATCATAACCAACAAAGGGAATAAAAAATATCACAAACCACTTCCATTAAACTTTCCATTAAATACATGTAAAGGAAATTGGGTTTACTCACAGAGGGTCATTAAAAACAAGGAAGCTGAAATAGTTATAGAAATGATTCATTGTTGATTATTAATTCAATCATAATTTGGGGACATATTCAGCCTTAACTCTGATACAGTATAAGATGCTTTCAGGACTCTAACCTTGGATGGAGAGTAATCTACAGCCTCCTTGGGTTTTTAGCATTTTCATTATCAGTAATAATCAAGTACATTGAGTTTGTAATTTGATTTATCTTACCTCAATTTCCTGATAGGAGTTGTTGATCATGGCTATTAGCATATTAAGCAGCACAACCACCATAGTCACGTTATATACTCCATAGAGTACATAGCCAATATTCTCAATGAATTTGTGGTCGTACTTCAGCACCACAGATATCACTTCAGATAAGCCAAATATTGACCAGAATAAGGTTTTAAAACTTTCTTCTACCCTAAAAATAAAACAAACAATCACATTATAGAGTTGACACTGGGTTAGCCAGGCCACATGTTTATAATTAAAGCAGCAATGCACAAATATAAATATGTCTTGGCACAGTTGTTGTGACCCATTATCCATCACCCAGGGATGTGCCAAGTCATATTTCCTGATTTGATATAGAAATATGATTTCTGATTAATACTACAAAGTTACAATGTGCCCTGATTTGCTCCATCTCTTCTTATCAGGTCCATTACACTTGGATTTTGTGTCCCTAATAGGGATGAAAAATCCGTGGGCAACTTGCAGTTTGAAACTTTTTATGTAGGGCTTTTGCTTCTACTCACTCACTCTTTTTTCATCCCAAGAAGAGAGAACAAGTCTGACCTCCTTCTATGCAGTTTCCAGGGCAGAAGAGAAGCATGTCTTTTACCCAGGAGAAGGGATTGAAAACTTCTGCATTGTGGCATTAATATAAAGAACACAGAGTGCAAATATAGTCAGACCACAGTCTGATTTTCTCCACATCCTGCTTTGGGACTGCAAATATGTCAGAAACCCAAGCATTTGTAGGAAAAAATTGGATTTAAAGACTGGTAGAAGATGTTGCAGAGAGACATTTTGGCTTGATTATTATCCTTGCTTGAAAGTAGAAAGGAACAAGAGGAAAATTAAAAGGTTGAAAGATAGGAAAAAGGGGAATAAGCCAATGAAAAAGAGAAGTGGGGCTGGAAAGAATGTGGCTGGACTAACAGGTCAAAAGGAGAGTCTGATCCAAGGAGTCAGGGCTGTAACAGGGGAGAGGAGCAGCCATAGCCAGAAGGAGGAGGAGGAGGAGGAAAAGGAGGGATGCTGGCACATTTTGAAAGCATATTGCCTAATATTTAACATACAAGGCATTTTGTCTTTGCCAAGCAATCCTTAGCCCATTAACAGTTAATTGCCTCCTTTCTCCTCCTGCCTGCCAGGAGGTAACACCTTCGAATGAAACAATGGCATATAAAAATTATTTTGATGAAATGTTTTTTACTAGGGTGACAGACTAATCCTGCTAAATCTGTTTATAAAAACAACTTAAAGACACAAACCATGGCATATTCAACAGGAAAAATAAACTTTGCATCAATCCCAGTGTCAATTATACCATTCATAAAAGCAAGAGAAATTAATTTCAACCCTTTTAAAGGCTGGTGCAGACTGCTGGGCAGTTCCTATCTGCTGCAGCAAACTGGTTTTTAATTCCCATCGTAATTTGTGGTACTCCACGTTTCATTTACAAGTAGCAGTAAAATTGCAGCAAGGAGTATGATATTTACTCTGTATATTGTCTTGTGGAGAGTAACCTTGAGTGATGTTTCAAATAAATGTGGCACAACTCCACTGATGCCCAGTCACTGGTATCACACTGCGTGGTTTGCAAAGACACCCTCGGGGGATGATCTGTGACCGTGCTAACCCAGGTGCCACCACTTCTCCGTGCATTTCCTCTTCTGTAACACTCTGCTGATTTCTCCTGCCTCAGCCCAGCTGACCTGGCATTCCTGTGTCAGATTCCCTCCACTGTTCAGGAGCAACCTGGTCCCTGCTCCTTCGAGAGATGTTGTACTTCCCAATTAAGGAACACATATTACACCAATGATCTCTGGCGTTGAAACTCCCCACTGATTGCCCGAACTAAAAAAACCCATAACCCCCAGCCTTGAGCCCAGCTGCACAATGCTACTGACTCTCCTTTTTAATTTAGGAAGGTTCCCTCAGTTTTCCACCCTGCCGGCAGATTTTAATACAATGTGTCAGCTCTGTTTCTTTTCTGCAGCTTTAACATTAACCTCTACACTCGAGCGGTGCTGGATTCTCCTTGGAAAGTTAATTGGGAGCTGCAAGCAGCCTCAACCACCCTGAGCCCCAGAGATACGGGCGGGGGTGCCAGGTTCCTCTGTAATGCCCATGAACCTTAATTCCAGTGCCATGTAAGGGACCAGTGCCCGTGGTGGAGGGCCTGGGAGGCTGGTGGAGAGGCTGACCCTACCTGTAGCACCAAAATTATGTTTAGCAGTGCCCCCAGGCAGATGCAGGTCTCCCTCTGTCAGAGGAAATGGTTTAAGGAGACCTTGTACTAGTCCACCCCTACCCTTCAAAAAGGCTGGATGACTCTTTCCTTCTCCCTTTTAGATTCCTGCCAGATTGCACGAGATTTGGCACAGGTTGCAGTTGGGCTTTTTTTTTTTTCTTTTTCAAGAACGTCTCACTAAAACATGAGAGGAGGATGTTGGGAGCCAAGTTCTCAAAGATTCCAAGATGCCAACGTGTCTCCTTGTTGCCAGCTAAGCAATTTACCCCCTTCCTGCAAGGTCAGCAGGTGTTTTATCCTTCTCAAAGGCAAACAAATGAAGGATTTAGGAAGTCAGGAGTCCTGCCCAGATTGACAGCTCCTGGCAGCAGGAGGGCCTGGAAGTGACAGATTGGCTGATGCTCCTTGTGGAGGTGGGTATGCAGCAATCACCCTCTTTACTGTGGTAGAACTGACTGCTGCACTGGGGAGACCACAAAGATTTTTTTGTTTGTTTGTTTCATCACACTTATTTCAGTAAAATTTAAAGATTTTGCATCGAGGAAGGTGTTTCTTCCTAACAGACCATAGCCAGTTATCCATCTGCAGATTTTCCTCGCTTTTGTAAACAGCACTGTGCTGTTCATCAAAAAGGATCGTGGCAAGGCTCTCATTTCATATCAGTCTTGTGTCCTCCTCTTTAAGAAACCTTAAGGCATCCTGTCAGAATTATCTCCTTAAACGAGTTTTAGAACTAACTCTGCCAAAAAGCAATGCTGTCAATGTAATCTACAAAACGATCACATTTTGACAAAACAAAACAAGTAGAAAAAAGCCTTCAAGCCTGGAAGTAGCTTTGGCACTGAACAGTGAGTCACATTCCCCTTTGGGGAGAGTGAGACAGAAAACCTTGCCTTGTAGCCTTCAGCCTGATTTCTGATGCAGAAAGCAAGATGAACACAATCAGCCTTGCCTCCATTCCGATTTTGTTTGCATAGCATGTTCTTAATTACAGGCTGTTTCAAGAACTGTGTGCTGTACACAGCATCTGATAAACAGATAAACATAGCTGGTGTGGTGGCAACTGCTGTGGAAATGATCTGCTCTGCAGCATTGAAGAACTTCCAAAAATTTTGAAAGTATGGTTAGTTAAATAATCTCTATATTTAACTGAGTGGAATAAAGACAACAGCATTCTTATTTCCTTTGCTTCCACAACATCAGAATGAAAGAAATGACAGAAACTTTGTATAACAAATCAGGGGCCACTGGGGTGCTGTGGGCTTGCTCTGTAGATGACAACAGAAGAGAAATTGAATACACAGTTTCAAAGTACAGTAGCAAGGGAGGTCGGAAGTTAAACCAAGCATTCACTACTATCATTAGAACTAAGCAAGCAATTCCCTCAGCGTACACTCTTTTTTTCTGTTCATGTACTGCACTGGGAAGGTGTGCTTTTCTTAAATGTGTCATTTGGAGTTATTTTAATGAGCAGCTGTTTATCTAAGGTTTCCCACTGAGGCAATCCAGGGAGCTGTCACTGCTGTTTGGAACTGGCCACAGTCATTTACATGTACAAATCCAATGGATCTTTTTCTGTCACAACTATCCAAGTGGCCTCTGAGAATCAGATTCCCCAGTTAAATAGTCACATTTCTGACTACTAAACATGCTGTAAAATTTCACCCATCCGCATTAAAATTCACAAACATGCTCCCAGGAGGTACCTTCTGTGAAATCACAGGAGGGTCATGAGGACACCAAAACAAGCATTGCCCCTTTTTGCCCCAGTGATGTGAATGAACAACTGAGTTCTGTATCCAGCTGAACCACTGAAATCTTCCTCCTTTCCATGAGTAAGTCAATGGCAGCAGGAGACCACCACCTTCAGCAAGGCAAATAAGCAGCCACAAAAAATAGAGCCGGAAGCATTGCTACAACTGGTGTCTGCCCATCTGCCAAAATAACCTTGTAATTAGCTTATTAAAATTGTTTGAGACTGTCTACCTCAGGGCTTCTAGTTTATTGCATGGAATGTCTAAGAAGGATTTTTGGAATTAATATAAATCTATTCTCTTTGTTTCACATGATGAAAGGGCTCACTTTCACTGATCATCATTTGCCACTCCTGTGTGTTTAAATAATCAGAAGAAAGTAAGTATTTTTAAAGTCTCTTCAAAATTCTTGAAAATTTATGCTCATGGAAAATTTGCTTTATAACAACATGAAGTCCCTCCAGGATAAGTAGTCAGCAGGCTGAAGTTAAAGAGGATCTCTCCCCAGTCCAAATATCCCTTGGGCATTTAAAGCAATCTCTACTCCAGTGAGCAGTCATCATTTTAGTGAATGTTTGATCATTATTTCAATCAAAAGACAGTAAGTACTGGAAGATGCACTTAGATAATGAGTGCTAATAAGAGAGCTCCTGTGCTGAATTGCACCAGCGACTGGAATTTGTCAGTGCTGTTCTCCAGAGATGTGCCTGGGGGATGCCATAAGTGAGGGCTGCTGTGCCACCAGGAAGTCAGGAATGGTACTGACTTGATTCTCATTAAGTCTTCTGCTTCAAGGGCATCTTCTTCTTCAAATCTGAAGCAAGTCACATCCCACACACTCAGTTCTCTTCTCCCTAACTACTGAGCACAGAGAGATGTAAATGCATCTGGTCTCACAAGTCCTTCCATTAAAATGCACCCTGAGGCTCCAGGAGAGGTCTAGAAAGCAAATTTGGTTCAACAAGGGAAAATAAACATTGTGTTACAGGTTACATGTCACACAAGAGGGTGGTGTGGTAAAACTGGAAGGCAACAGCCACTTGCAGGACAGAAATGATGCTGGAAAGGTCATTTCTCCAAGAGGAGTGATGAGCTTAGCCCCAGGCTCACTGTGTAACAAGGTCCAGAACTGACACATCAAATGCAGCATCAAATGTCTGCTGTGCACACAGAAACCACACAGTAAGGCACTGTGGCTTTGGAGTGGTTTCCTGGAATTCAGCTCACAGCAAGGGGAAAACATCACGCCAAGCTTCCCTGTGTCCCTCAGGCAAGTTCTGGAGAATTGAGACTGCATTTTGTCCTGCCACCAAAGGGCTGTAAGTTCAAAAGCAGCCTCACTCTGAATCTCATTCCATTCGCATTTGCCAACCTCTTTGTCTTCCCAACATCCCTGACAAGGTAAAGGAAAGACACCCAGCACAAACAGCTCTGCAGGGCTGTGCATGCTGGCAGGTGAGCAAGGCCCAGGCAGACCCACTCTCCTCTGGAGAGGAGCCTGGTGTGATGCTCTGTGCAGCTTTTACACAGTTTCTGCTGAAAAGTTCCCAGTCAGGACTTAAACCCCACATCCCAGGCACCTTGGATGGTTTTGCTCTGTTTTTAGCACTATGATCAGCAGCTGGCTCTGCAGAAGGGCACCCAATAATCACAGCTGCACTCAGATGATGTCCTTTAACAGATCACACAATCACAGAATATTCTGGGTTGGAAAGGACCCACAAGGACCATTGAGTCCAGCTCTTAAATGAATGGCCCCTATGGGAGTTGAACCCATGATGTTGGCTCTCAGAGAAGCAAATGCCTTCTTTATTTTACATACATTTCATCTTACAGGTTTAAGAAAAGTAATCTTAGGTTTAACTTCTACACTGCTTCTCTTGACACATTGAACTGAACATCTCAGAAAACTTTTCCCTGATCTGCTATTTCGATTTTCAGAAATAAGCAGTTCTGCACTGCTCCTCTCCCCACGCTCAGGCCTGGAGTTGGCTGCCAGGGCTGCAGGCTGTGGTACAAGTCTCCCTGTCAAAACCCAAGTGTGATTTCCCAAACCTAGCTGCAGCAGGAGCTGCCTGAGCAGACGTTGCATCAGCAGTGGGCCAGAAGGGACCGAGCCCTGCAGAACAGCCTCTTGCCCGTGGGTACTCACGTTGTAAACGCGGGGTTGTACTTTGCACCAAGGTAGTAAGAATAAAGGTTGAACATCCCAATCATGAAGGCTAGGAACACCATGATGAAGATGACCATGAACTTGAAGATATCCTTCACAGTCCTGCCCAGAGAGATCTGCAGGGGGCCGAAGCTTTCGTTGGCTGGAAGAATGTAAGCAATGCGGGAGAAGCTGAGTACCACAGCTATGGCATACAGGCCTTCTGAAATGATCTGAGGATCCGAGGGGAGCCACTTGTTCCTGGCTAAAACAATACATGTACACTAGGTGTTAGTAACAAAAAGGGTTAGATGGAAGCTACTATGATAAATTTCCCTTTTCCACACTCAATATTGCATTTGGGTGGGAGTTAAAGAGAAAAACTTTGGGGCAATTGTTCACTGGACCACAACATGCTGTACAAATATGGTGAATTCACATTGTATTTTTCACACAATAAAGGTGGGAAATGACCAGATCACTGGGATTTCCTGAAGCCACACAGTGAAAGAAAAAACAGCAGGGCTTTAAGAAAACTTGCTATTTTCTGTTTCCTAGTTGACTATCAACTGTACTGTGCCTTCTCTGGAGCTCTTGCAATGGAGAACCAAAACCACAACACAGTGGTGTATAGCTGTAAATTTGGATACAGGGCATGGCGTCAGTATTTAGAAAGGAAGCATTAGGGAGACCAAGATCTTTATCCCCATCATTAGATAAGAAAGCTAGGATTTGTTCAGATAAAGCAGGTATTAACACTGTGTACCATTTAAATATTATCTCTAAATTAAAACCAGTTTCTGAAGTCTAGTTACTCTAATACTTTTACTTTAAAAAGCTCCAGATATGCATCATTTACCTAATCTGCTGAAAATGTAAACATTTATATTAATATGTCTTATAAGAGTCCTTGCATCAGCTGAGGTTCTTGATGGGAAGACTGTGGCTCTCAGTTAAAACCTGACATCTTCAGGGCCACACCAGTAAACTCAGGCAATATTTGCAGTAATCTGAACCAAAGGAAAAGCAGCAGATGGAGGAATTCACAGGATCTCACTGGGATATTCTGTTCTGGACCCTTTGCACCTTTGTATTATGAACTCACTTTAAATGGGTGAGCAGCAAGCCAGAGAGGGAAAAGCCAGCACATCATCTCTGTGGCCTTGCGTGGGCAGAGAGGGATGCAAGAGGCTGAGCTGGTGGGGCCACCCAGATCCTGTGGCTCTGGAACTGCTGTGGGTCAGGCACGTGGCTCTGGGGCTGTGTGGGACTTGTCTACAGTGGAGGAACTGCTGCCTCAGCTCCCCTCTGCAGCCCAAGCACAGCACTAGAACAACCACCTTACAGCCCTAGGGAGCAACTGGAGTTCCTTGGTGCCTGGCTCTGGAGCTCCTGCAGCCCCCTGTGAGCAAAAATCCCCATGGATTTTGCCCAGGGTGCCATCTAGAGCTTGCAGAGGTGTGCAATGTCTCCAGTCCCCACACACGTGTGAAGCTCTATTCATTTCTGTATAGCAAAAGAAAACCATTTCAGCCATCCAAAATAACGTTTTCAAGGCACTGCTGTGGCTTGCATTTCCCAGTGTCAGCACTTATAGATGATACAGGCTCTACAAAAATGTAGGTTTTGACAAGCAGCAGCTATTTTTATTGCTATTTTTATTTACTTTTATTGAGGTGTTGGATGTTATGGAAATGCAGAGTTACTGCAGCCTCAGATCCTGTGTTTGTTCACACATCTCCCTCCTCTCTCATTTGGAGAACCAAGTAGATTAATTAATCTGTAATTTAAATTCTATTCTGCTCACTCTGAGTTCCTGATTATCTGTTGCTCAAGCACATTTTCAGGATGTGATTGACCAGTTGACCTGGCTGTAGCTGTAGCACCAGAGCAGAGGCTGAATGAGGGTCAGATCCTTTCTGGTTAGGAAGATGGCTGGAATGGGTAGATCTAGGGAAAATAATTTGGTTGATTTAGAAAAAAACTACATAAATATCACTAAAAGAAAGCTGCTTTCAGTACTGCCACACATTAACCTAAAAGAACAGGAAGTATAGGATAGCAAAAAGCATCTTACCATAGGTAAAGTAAGCAACTTCAGGGGGAAGGGTGACATTATTGAGGTCATCATCTTGAACGTACTGATCTACGTACTGTTGTGCCTCAGATGCTTTAAGAAAAGCCATGAACCTGGCAGTGAAGGATGCCACGAAGATGGACAGCATCCCAAAGTCCAGCAGGTTCCAGAGATGCAGCACATATTCACGTGGACCCTCTTCCCAGATCTCCTTGCACTCTGACCATATCATACCTGTGGAGGGATCAGAGCATCTTTAACTGGCAAACATAGAAGGTGTTTTTGTGTTCAGACAGATCTGTTTCCTGTTTGCAGGGGCTTCTAAGACTGAAGCAAAAGACTCTTTAAACAAATTTATTGAGAATGGTTCATGTAATCTTCTCTTAAAAATTAATAAAACTTTTTAGTTTGTATGTCCTTTTGTTCTTATGAAGCAGAAATCTCAAAATGTCACTATGTAAGTCAAAGGAAAAGATGATTTCTGATGATGACAGAAAAAGCACCGCTCAGAAATTCTGATGACACTAGAAAATTCTACTGCTGATATAGCTGGAAAAAAAATAAAGATTTCCTCTCGTGTCCCCAAAATGACCTTCCTACACCGTGGCACTGAAGATGGCACTGCTTGCTCTGCTGCTCTTTTCCTCCTTCCCTAACATAGTGGGTGTGTCTATTTTGAGAATGCAAACAGAGCTGTTCAAGAGTAAGTTTCGTATGATTTTAAAAGGGTAAGACAGAAGTTCTGTCCTTCCAATTTCATAAAGCTTTATGTATTAAATAATGAATTTCCTTATATTAAAGTCTTCTCTATCACTTTGAAAATACTGAGTGTAGCCCAAATTTATGATTTCTGACAACAGACTTACAAATAAACCTAAATGCCAAACCCAGTGAATTCAAATATTTGGCATCCGTGTCCTACTGGGAGGAACTGGGGTGGACAAGTGAACTTCACTTGTCAAAGAACTCAGGTCAGATTCACCAATTTGCCCAGCTTTCAATCCCAGCAGGGCTCCAGGGCTGAAATCTTGCTTCTGAATAGCTAAAGTGTAGGAATATTTAACCCACTGATAAATATTTCCTGCGCTCTACCCAGTCCTGTTTCCATAGCAGCAGCAAAATTCACATTTAATCAAGAAGGAGCAGCTCCTGCCAATTTCCATGCGACCTCCTGCAATCTTCTCCTTTCTGTGAACTCCTTTCATCCTCTCTGCTGGAAGCTCTCATGGTGTGGCATGTAAATGCATTTGCTGGGCTACTTCTGAGCCTCCTGGAAGCACAGGGTGTCCCCAGAGGTGCGCTGAGAAGCCGAGTTACAGGGAGGGAAACAGGTCAGTGGGAATTTAGCCCGAGGGTGGAGCAGTGGAGAACTGCTGCTGTCAGTCCTCGTGCATGGGGAAGGATTTAGAGAGCAAAAGGAAAGCTGAGCTATCCATAGCACCATCAGCCAAGGTCACAGTGAGCCCCTGATCTCCACAGCCCTGGAATCTCCCCGGAGATGTATCTTGATTTAGGTTATGCCTCAGATCCTTTTGTCCTGGGAGACAGATCTGAGATAGATCTGAGATCTGCAGAATGCTGAGCAGAGGCAGGAGGGCAGGAGAGGAGCCTCCCAGCTCTCCTCCTTGATGGTGCTTGGCTGTGTAAAAGCAGGAACTTCATCCCACCCTGTCACTCACCATGAGTGAGATTTAATAATAAATAGCCTAAGGGAGAAGGTGGAAGAATTGGTTTCTCAGGAATTTTCCTGGAGCAAGGATGAAATATTAAAAAAACATTTCTACCTTGAAAAAAAATGCTTTCCAGAAATGATGGATACGAGCCATTAGTCCTGTGCATTACACATGTGGGCTTTATAAAGGTATTAAAGCACTTAAGGAAATATCACATGCGTGGTAGCACTGCCCAACAAAGCACTTGTTCACTGATGACCAGAAATTACTCCTATCCAAATTTATTTCTAATCTTGCTCACTTAATATACCTAAGTCACAGATTAATGATGTAAGAAGTGTCTAAAACTGAGGAGGCTGACTAAAATTAGAATCCCTCTGTGAAAGTAGCATGCTATTGGCCTATTATTTCCACCATTCCTTTCCCCAACTTCATGGCAGTCTTTTTAAAAAAATGTCTGTTCGAGACAAGTAGAAAAGTTACAGTGATTACTTGGTCAGTACTGCTGGGTAATTGTATTTACATTGTGAGAGACTAATTCAAAGCTTCTCCTTAGTAAAAGTATTGAGAAGAGCAAAATCAGCTGAAGTTCAGGGGATGGGACATGAGTGTAAGAAATAAGGAGAAGCAGTTAGACAAAGCTGCTCTGCCAGGGTGAGATTACACTCCAGTGTGGGGTCTCTGAGGCCCCCTATGTCTCTGGCAGGGGATATTTCCTTAAGTTTGATGCTAAGGGATGCAGGATATGAGCAGCTCCTAAGCTCCAGCTTCTGCATGTCTCTTGTTCCCGCAGCAGGGATAATCAGAAATGTCACCTTGATGGGCAATTCTGGTTTCAGCAGGGGAAGGAGAGTCAAGATACAGGCACAGCCCATCTGGAAGAAAAATGGGAGTGTGCAAGAAGTGCTGTTCACCACCTGTGCACAGAAAGGAACAGTTTGTCAGATTTTTATATCCTCTGGCCTGGTACATAAATCAGGAGCAGCTGATGCTGCAGAGCTGCCTTTGAGCCTTCCTGGGTCCACCAAAGGCTGTTGGATTAAGAGATTAAGAGCACTCAGATTGCATCTACCCAGAGTTTGGCTGCTACCTTGGCTGCTTTTGCAGTGAGGATTTAGGAAAAAATCCTTCTGCTTTCAGTGCACACTTCTGTCCATACTGCTCATGAAGAGAATTCCAGCCTTCCTCACTAGAAGGCAAGAGATGGGAAGACCTGGCCACAGTGGAGAGGCAGCCAAGCCGTGTAATGAGCCCTGGATGCATGAGCCAAAATTGCTGTGCACCATGTAAGGGAATATTGGTCTTGTTTAACCTCATGAGATCCCTGTGATTCCTTAAACTTGTCTGGATGATGCATCCCATCCTTCAGAGGTGTCAGCCTCAGCATTTACCATCTGCCAGCTCACTAAGGGTGCACTTCAGCCCTCTGTCTCTGTCATTAATGCTGGTATTAAATAACACTGGTCCCAGTACACACCCCTGAGGGACACCACTTGTCACTTATGTCCATCAGTGGACTCTGAGCCACTGATCATGCAACTCTCCAACAGCTTTCTTATCCATCTATCAGTCCACTCATCAAATCTATCTCCCTCTGATTTAGAGAGAGGATGTTGTGGGGGTCCATGTCAAAGGCTTTACAGAAATCCAGTTAAATGACATCTGCAGCCTGCCCTTGTGCACTTACACAGTCACTCCTAGAGAAGGCCACTAGGTAGGTCTATGTTGGCCACTTTAAATTATATTCCTACTTGAATATAGTTATTTATAATACCTATAAGACTTTAGCACCAAAAAGTTGCCACCCTTAGTTCTTTTACAATCCTTAAATTCAGGGTCACCCATGGGGCTCAACAAGTGCAGGTGTCTGCAGGCCATGTGCACCAAACTTTCACCTCACTATTGCTGAAACATTATGTGAAGCTTTATGGAGGCAGGCAGGTAAAATGGCCAGAGAAGACTGTCAGTGCAGATGTAGGCAGTCATTAGAAAATCTCATTATATCCAGGAGTCTGTACAATGAATCACCTTTCTTCTCCTAGAAAAGTGAAAACCTTCTCTTTAAATGAAATGTTTTCTTCTTCATCTCTCAGGAACTCAACAAGCAGACAGATACCTACTGCCTATAAGAAAAGAATACCTAGTTTAAAATCTAATCATCTTGTCCAACTGCCTTAATATAATTTTAAAAATATATCTTACAGTCTTACTCTATCCAGTCTGGCATCTATTCAGTATTTTCTAGCCTAATATCCTGGATGGGATTCTGATTATGGCGGGGACAGGGAACAAAGAAACACTGGCCAGGAAGTCATCAGATAGAGCAGCCATATCCTATTTTTCAGGGGAATTTAAAGCCATCAGTACTTATGGAACAGTGGAATTCTTTGCTGCAAGAAAAGAATCAAAATCATGGTGGTGAGCCAAAATAGCAACTGAAGAGGTAGACAAAGATTCTACAGAGTTGATAAGCTCAATTTCCTGATAAATTCTCCTGAGCTTGTTTAGATTGGTGGTTCAAACTAAGTGACCTGCCAGGAGTAAATGATGCCTGTAGGAAAAGTGAGACATCTGAATTTGTCTGAAACCCCTTAGAAATTTAACTTGTGCATGTGGCACACTTTTGCACTCAAAGGGTTCACCCACATGAATCCTTACTTTTTAATTATTGAATAACTTAATTTCCTTTATAAGATTTGAACACTGCACTGTCCTCTCACCAGTAAAAATTTCATACTACAAATTTCATAAAATCCAGCTCTTACTTGCCTAGCAGGTTTCATCACTAGATCTTGGAGTGTATTACAAAAAAAAGCAAATGACATTATGCTCATCATGCAGACAAGGACACTGAGGTTCAGTGAATTACAGTAGGATCCCATGGCAAGGTAATAAATCAGACAGACTCACCACACTTCTTTCTGCTCACTTTTTCCCAGAGTGAAGCCATGAGTTTCCATTATAATATTACCTTTTTAAGATGCAATGATTAAACCAACAGAGGTAAACAGATGTGTTAGTTTGATCAACCCACTGAAGTGAGCTGGCTGGCTTTGAGAGTGGCATCTTATTGGACCGATTGAAAGGCATTTCATCTCTGTGAATATTACATTTCAAGACGACATCTATAGCATTTACAATTGAAAGTGGAAAAATCAGATAAATGAGAATTTTCTAAGCATCATTCAATGTTTTCAAGAGTGGTGACCAAGATCAAAGTCTTGTTTGCTCCTCTTTTAATCAAAACACTTGACATCAACCTCTAGACTCATAGTGGGTTGCTTCAGTTTTGGGGAGTTTTCCTGGTTTGGGTTTTTTGTTTATTTATCTTGGGGTTTTGGTTTTTTGTTTGGTTGGTTTTTTAAATTTTTCTTTTTTCTTTGTCTTGTCACTGTGTATCATGCTATTCCTAATGAGGTTGAATTTGCACAGAGGACTTGTAAACATCTTGGTTTTACTTACCCAATACCCACTTCATGATCAGCAATTCTGTCCATGAGAACTGGGTTGTTTTGACTCTGAATATTTGTTTTGGATGATCTGTGATGGTCTCGTTGGGGAGATTTTTGACTCCTTCAAACCGGTCTGAAGCATTCACCACTAACAGTCCAAGGAAGATTGTAAAAGAAACTGCATGAGCCACAAACTTCATGAAAGGACTTCGAAGGGTACGTCCCAGCTGCAATGGAACATACACAGCCATAAGGTTTTTATTTCCCCACCTCCTAGAAGTTTTTTTCACTATTAAAATTTGAAACCTTTTGCCCACGGTGAAAAGGATTCAGTAATTGATTCTGGATCATTACCTAAATAGGGTTTAGATTGGTTCAAGTTGTTATTTGCTATTACTAGACATCATGCATTGGGTAATTTTCTATGCATGGCAATGTCTTACAATGCCCCTTTAAACCCACATGTGATATCTAATAGTCCTGGCCATATGGTGAGTGGAAAATGAAGAGACAGGACATTTATATGAGAGACATGTTTGTTTGTGTATGTCTTATATGAATGCACTCATGTGTCAGTATAAATCCTAATGATGGACACGATTCTCATCCTTAAACCATTGTTGTGTGTTAGTTTCTTTTATTAATGGTGAATTCTTGGTTCATTATCAATGTGTAAAAAATAACCTTCTGTTTAAACATTCTTTAATAATGCTTTTCATATGCTTCACTATGATAGTCTTCTCTCATAATTAGTACAGAAGCTGCAGAATTACTCCCAGAACACAAGGATTTATTTCAAGCCACTAAGCCAAGAACAAGAGCAGCAGGTCTCTTCACTACAGATAATTGTTCTGCTCTTCTTGAAAAGCTTTCTTTGTTAATGAATTTAAATATCACTCTTTTAAATTTCCATTTTCTGTGAACCAAGAAAACATTACTCCAAAAAGATAGAAAGAGTAGAAGCATTTTCAGGAGCACTAGAGACAAAGCCTGTAGTGTTGGACACAACAGAGAGCAATGGAAGAGCTGGCCTGGATGGGGCCTTTCCAAACTCCCCTCAAAGCCAATTGGATTTCTTTTTTTTCTCAGTATATTACTGATTGATTCATTCCCCTTGATACAAAGGTGTCATCTATTTTTTCATAGTATCCACTGATTTGATAATAAAACTTCATAGGAAAAAGGACATAAAAAGGAAATTACTTGTTTTCGTATTTATCTCCAATAGCAGATTAATTCCTGGTCTCTGCTTGTGGCAGGACAGGAAATATTTCAAAAGCACCGGTTTTTAGGTCTAGCAGAATTCAAAGGAAGTCCTAGGATTCTGGGGTTTATTTCTTTTTCTTATCAGAATTTTTAAAATGTCAGTAAAATATTTTATAAAGTTGACAGAATAGGAAATCCTATTGGAAAATATGCATGTTTCTAGATGCTGGAGAGACTTTCCATTAAAGAAAATGAAAATATCTGCTCCTTCCTGAGGCCCTTATTAACATTCTCTGAGGTCAATAAGGACATATTTAATTGGGTAGATATGGCACTGACTTGAAACCCAAGTTTATTTAATCTTGCCTAGGAATAGTGTGGCAGACATAGGAGTGAATGAAGTGTATTAAAACCAATCTCAACACCTGCAGTTCTGGTTCACCTCCACTGCTGTCACCACTGGTGTAGTTCTCAAAGTTTTTTATGATTGATGTTGTGTAGATTTATGCTTTGTAGTAGAACTTATAATTCCAGTACTGAGCTGATGGGGTGATAGGATAGCTCTGAAGAATTCCCACACAATAATAATCTCAGATGTTTTCCTCCAATGACCTGATAGAGTTCAGATTGCAAGAGTAAAGTGGAAAAACAGCCATGGATCCTCAGCAAGACATTTTTAAGAAAGTGCATTTGAAATCTGTATAAGACTCATTTCTACCCTGAATTCACTGAAAGAGACAAAGCACTACCTATGGAGTCATGAATCCTCTCCACATAAATAGAATTTTTCTGCTGTCTATAGGAAAGTAAAAAGAAAAAGAAGACCTTAGCATAGTCTCAGTTATCAGAGAAATAATCCCATATATTAAAGAATCAAATGAATTCTATGGGTAATTTCACTTCTCTCATGATTTAACAGAAATCTTCATTTAGTTACTGTCACATCAGCCATTTGTCCCATTTATTACTGCAGAAAGATTACCATTATTTTCTTGAGCTGATGCTTTTGATATCTTCTCAAAAAACTGATTTTTAGCTAAAAGCTACAAAAGGTGTTGACTAAAATATTCTGTAAAAAATCAATGAAGTGTCAGTTCCTCCAGCCAGTCAAGTGTTTTATGACAACAAGATTTTTCAAATGACATGATACAGCTAAACTCAGGGCGTGTAACTGCATGAGTGTATCAATATCTTGATTTTTTTAAAAATCAAAATACTACCTTTCATCAAACCAGGATTGCAGGGTAGTGTCTGGCTATTGCTGCTAAGACAGAAACACTGACAGTGTGTGAATATAAAGGTTCATTCTTAAGAGAATAGATCCTTTCATGACTTAGTATCCTGTCTCTATGGTAGGAAAATAATGAAGCATATATTCATGTCAAAACAAAAATTTATAATGTGATATCACTACAAAATTTGCCAAATGCTCAAAGAGATGGGAACAAAAAGGGATAGAAACACCACAAAGAAAAGATCCATTACTATGCTCAGCACTATGCCCATAGCAGAAGCCTCAAGGATGCTATTGTAGTGATCTCATGTATTTTAGGGGTAAAAAGGTACAGATATGGCTTAGGCAGGGGCAACCATTAAAGTTCCAGTGCTTAAACAGTGCAGAGTCTGTGGCAGTGAGAGCTGCAGTCCACAAATCCCCAGTGAGGCTCCAGGAAAATGAGAGAGCAGCCCAGACAATGAGGGCTGTGTGTGAGTGACCTCTCAGGGTTGCAATGGTTGAACGTGCCCTTCAACCAACCCAAGAATAAAGAAAACACACCTTGAAGCTCTGCAGGCAATCCAAACAGCCCCTCTTGCTCTTGTCATTACATGTTCAGGCAACAAACTGTGCAATTTTTCTATCCAATCTCTTTTTCCTTTTGATCACCATTGAAAATAAATTTGGAGACCAACATATAAAGCAACAGTTTATTTCAGAGTCATGGGCATGGATGAATCAGCAAGGATATTTCAGGATAGGATAGGCTGAAACTTCATGGGTCATGGCAACAGTGTGCATCCAGAAGTGAATGAATGACTAACTGTCACTAAAACTGGTTTTAATGAAGTCAGCTCTGTGCAACTGAATGGAAAAAAAAATATGTAAGGTTGAGGTACAAACTCCAGTCAATACTATGTACCAAATTTTTGTGGGTAATATTTGGTTTGGTACATTCTAACCCCACAGAGCTTTATTAAAGAAAAACTTCTGTTGGGGTGGATAGGTTTTAATCAGTGAAGGAATTTTGAACATGAGTTCCTCTGTTACCTTGTGTGAAACTGCAGAATTTGATCATCATGAGAATCTGACACACAGTAGTGTTGCTCAGGACAGCTCCTATTGCAGTATTCCACATTAGAGATTTCCTGCGTTTTTCTCACTGCCGTGTCCCAGAAATGAGCCCCTGACTCTCACCAGGGCACCTGTGAGTCTCTGAAGCCAGGCTTGATTTAAGTTAAATATCTTAACTGATGATTACTATGGAAAAAATATTTCTTTGCCCAGTTGTGTAACATCAAGTTTGCTTCCATCAGTAAAAAACAAATAAAACGTTTGTAAAGTTGACCAGGACAAAACTGGGCTGCTCAGAGTGGAGATGCTCCCTGTGTAGAATTTTCTGCAATAACACTGTGAAAGGATGCCAGTCTCTTGGATCAATCTGCAGCCCTTGAAATTAACAGTGATGATTCTGGGTGAGGTACCAATTCTTAGGGAAAAAATTGCATTTGTTATTCAGTTATTTCTATCACAGGCCCCAATCAAAAATCAAGCCTACATTGTTCTGATCAAGGCAAATCCATGCATTAAAAGACAATACCTGCCTGAAAGACATTTCAATTGGACTTTGTGCTGGAAGGTTACGAGTGGTTTTTCAGTCTAGTGGGGTGAAAAGGAAGGAACATTGAAAATGAGAATGCATTTAGGTTTAGGATAATGAAATCAAAGCTGGTGAAAAGTTAAGTATTCCCTCCCCCCGCCCTGTTTTTAAATTTTAATACACCTACCTCAAGAAATTAAAACCAAGTAAGTTTCTCAATAATTTCTTCTTGTGCTTGTGCTGTAAAACTATTTTAGTTTTAGGGAGGGGTTGCCTCAGTTTCTTTCCCCTTAGTGTTTATGTTTTTCTTTTAAATTCTCCATTTATTTCTGGTCTAATTGTTCTCCCCACTTATTGCTATATTCAAATGTGGCCTCCATAATTCTGAGACTGCACCACAAATGTTGCTGTTGGCTGGTGTGCCAACTCCCAACACGTTCAACAGAGGTGGAGGAAATCAAAGAGTTTCATAAATCCCTGCTAGACTGGAGTCTGACATGAGGGAGGCAAGGTGGTATTTCCACACAATAATTCCCTCTACAACCCAGCCAAAACCACCTGGAGCACAGCCTGGCTTTTACTTGCACTTCTCTGTGAGCACCCCTGGAGTCCTGTCTGGTACCATGAAAAATGAAGGGCTTTGTGCTGATACAGACCTCGAGGAGATGAAATTACACCCTCACATACTCTAACACAAAGTACTCCTCTTGGAGCTGTTCTGGAGGAGACCAAGGCTTAAATGTGTGTTATTATCTCAGATCTACTGAAGGACTGTTTTTCTGGTTGTATTAATATGTGTTTCAAATTATAGTCTTTCCTCAGTACTAATTGATGGATCTATAACTACTGGAGTTTGATAAATTTAGAAAGGATTCCTCACTGGTTTTTAGAGGAAATGGGAGAAGATAATTTCAAGACTGAATACAATATGAGCACCAGGGGTCGTTTTGATCAAATTTAGGTACCTGTGACAAGTCTCCTGCAGAGGACATCTTCCTTGTAAGGGATGATGTTGCTGGCTATTGCTGAATGTGAACTGATCTCTCCTGCCATCCCTTTTTCTGTGGCAAGAGCAGTGGCAAAGCTATTTGTCACTCAGTCACACATCTATTTCATCCACTTGTTTGAGCAGACTCTTTCAGGATGGAACCTCTACAGATTTCATACCACAAACAATTAAAGATTTTACCTAAGCTAACAATTGGATCTGGTCCTTTGACCTGCTGGTCTCAACAAACTCTCCTCCTCCATCTGATCTATATTTAGATATACAGCAGTATCCCAGGTTTCATCATCTCTTCCCTCAAAACCATGAAGATTTTATGATTAAGCCTAGTCCTTGCTATAATACTAAGAAGTTTCCAGGGGCTTGCCAGAGTTTCAGGCAAATGTGATATAATAATGCTCCACTAATTAAAACCACAAGCTCAGAAAGAAGAAGGAAAGGTAACAAAGGAGGAAGAAGGGAGGAACCCACAACAAAAAGTGAGTAAAAGAACAAGAATTTAAACATCGGAGTTAAGTAAAACAAGAATCTTCTCCTTTAGTTATTTCCAGTTTTGGTGACTCTTCTATTTTTCCTTCACTCCTATGTTGTTGTTTCTTTTATCTTTTGTTTGCTTGTCACCCACTCCCTCAGCCTCTTTGCCCACCACCCCATGTTTTCCCTATAAAGATGAATCTCAAACCATGACAGTTCCATTTGTGTATGTCAAGCAACACCTCAAGCTTGCTCTCCCCTGGGGCAATCTTAGAGGACGCCGTGAATCACTTCCCACCAACTTTATGGAAAAACCTGGGGTTTCTCTCCAGGCCCTGGGTGAAAATGCCTGCACAGCCCACACCCCATCAGGAGTTTGTACCTTGCTGCAGGGAGCAATCCAGTAGGCTATGGCAAGGAAGGGCAGCCCGATGGAGACCCCAAAGACAGCCAAGAACTTCACAGCTATGGATTGCTGCCGTAAGCCTGAGAGGTTTTCATACCACATGGTGAGCAATTGCTGCTGGCAGTTGGGGTGAGCGACGAACTGTAAGAGAACCAGAAAGAGAGACATCAGTAGCATTGTCTGAAGAGGATGAGATTTCAGGGAATAACCTTCTGAACTTGCCCATGGAATATGATAGGTCATGTCTTGTCCAACAAACAGAAAACTCAAGGCAGGCACACAGGACCCCCAGGTACTGGCAGAATGTGCATCACTTCTGCTCTTTGTCTTCTCTAAAGAAAAACTATTTTAATGTGATTAAAAAGTAAAATGTCTGAGCCAAACCCCCAAATCCATCAGTGGTCAGCACTGACAAAATGCCTCTGAGCAAGTTACCTCTTGGGGTAGGAGAGTGTACCTTGAGATTCAGAAAAGACCCAGAGGTGCTTGGAAGTCAAGCTGAAAAACACTGTGAGGACTTTGCTAAGGACAGAGGCCATTGACACAGCAGCTTAACACAGCACTAATATGATATTGTTCCATTCACTTTGTAAAGACCAAAAGGGAGCCATTCTGCAGGGCACTCCAGCAAATTATGAGATCTGGCTGGTATTTTGCTACTTTAAATGCTTTATCTCAGAGTGCCTTTCAAAATATGACAGCTCATTCTTTACTGATAGGACAAAAAGACAAATTCAAAAGCAGAAGGAAAAGCTGTGGTGCTCTGGTACAGAAAGTACCTGTTTTGTACCCTGTAACTGAGGCTCTTCTTCAGTTTACTGTTCAAAAGTAAAAAAAACAAAGAGTAAAAGGAAAGGTGAGTGGCAGAAAAGTGAAAAGGCAAGATTACAGCACCACCAGATCCTACCTGACAGTTTCATAATAAAAGATTAAACTTCTTTAGTTCATATTGTTCTTTGAGGTGACTGAATTTAGAATGTGGCTATCTTTAATCACAAAGAAGGATAATTGAAATGCAAAATAACAGAAAGAAAAAATGAAAAATAAATATGTTGCTGATGCAGCTAATTGCATTAGTAGAACCAAGGGTTTCATTTATTGGTTCAGTGGCTGAATTTTCCTAGGAGGGAATTGTAAAATGCTCTACTCTTCCAAAGATCAGAACTTTCTGGAGGTGAAGGGGAGGATGAAGGGGGTCAAGAAAAAAGAGAGGAGGAAAGCAGAGGCTTCTGAGGGCTTGGCAGTCACAGGGGCAGGGACCGCGCCTGGCAGCCGCCCCTTGCCCTGGATCAGCCCTTTAAGCCTTACCCAGCTGGAGGATTTCAGCTGTCATCTGTAGTTTTCTTGGGACTGAAAAGCAGAGAAAATTCTAGCTGTGCTTTCATCTTCACTATCTGTGAACCATGATCGATTTAGGAACTTAATGGACTCTCTTCGAGATGTTTGCATCACAAAACTGTTACTGTTCAGGAGGAAAGACAGTTCCACTGTAACTAGGATTGCTCTGGAGAAACACTTTGCCTTCATTAATAGTACATTAGCAACTGTTTAAAATATGCTTTTGAGATAAATTAGGCTTTGGGGTCTACATTTCTCAAGAAGAAAAAAATAAAAGAATATGGGACTTTACCCCTTCCACTGAATAAATCAATCAGAACAAAGAAAATTGATGGGTACTTTTAATCTCCTTTGTCTTTAGAATTTTTTCCTGGAAATATTAACATTTTAGTATGCTTTCTTTTAAATTGCTTTCACAAAAAAGAAAGCTTTCAAAAAAAAGATAATTATAAATCATGAGTCCTAATCCTTCTGAGAGTTTAAACTTTAAGGCTGAGGTGATGACAACAGTATTACAAGGAGGCATTTCCTAATGCCTGGTGTTTATGTTTGTCCTGATACTGCTTGAGCTTGTTATCTTCCTGGCAAAAGGACAGAAAAATGAAGTGGAAGGAAGCTCAGTAGAGAATTGATCCCTTTTGTAAATTTTGTTTTCAGATATCATGAATTCAGCAACACTTGTAGTGACTCATGGAAAGGGAAATGACACTGGTTGTGCAGACTTCTGGGATGAAGGGCCCAAGCAATGTCCAGACTTCCTCCTCCTGTTGCAATTGTTCACTGAATTATGAGAATGGATTCAAACAAAGGAATTTAGTTGTCCTTGGCAATGAGACAGTCAAAGACTTCTGGTCGGCATTTCAGAGCCTTCATCAGACATCTTAATCTGTCCATTTTGTCTGGAAACAGCTACAGTGAAAATACAAATATGGGAAAATTGAGAAGGAATTGCCATAAAACCCAGTTCAGTGGAACAATTAATTTTGTTCAAGGCAGTAAAGACAGGCAGAGTGCCATACAGCCTAGATGGTGTTCATCTGTCATCTGTTTGGCCCATGTCCTCCCATTCCCCACATCATTCAGGATTTTCCATGACTGGGTCCATTCCTGGGTCAGGGGTCTCATCAGCTCCTCTGGACATACCAGCCCTCCCTCTAGACACACTGCAGACCATGGGGAGGAAGCTTACCAGCTAAAATACCAGGAAAGTGGTCTCTTTAACATTCAGGGGAAAGTGAACCTGCTCAAAAAATGATGTGACAGATTCAAAGGGGAAGAGGGAAAGGAAAGACTAAAAAGCCTCATCTCTTGCTCCTCCTCTAACAAACTGTGTCCAATTACTAATAAACACCCAAAACATGCTACTGGAACTGGGATGCAGAGTAAGACAAAGAAAGCAGAAACCAGACATATCTGGAACAAACTCCAGTACCTTTGTAAACCCCCTATAAGCCATTGTCACCGAGCCCAGCACAACAGCCACCCAAATCCATGCCCCTCTTCTGTAAAAGCTCCGTGTTAGGGACAATCCTGGAGCTGTCTCCAGATATGAAAATAAGCCTAGGGACCAGAAAGTATTAAAACTTCAAAAAGCTTGGGGACCAGAGACACATGAAGGCCTCCACTCAGAGAGACATTATGAATTCAAGCAGCGTGGCTACTGACTGCTTTACCCCAATACAGAGTAAGTAAAACCAAATGCAATCAGTACAGATTTTTTCCACTTTCCCGAGGCCCATGTTGGGTGCCAAAAAATTGTTTGTCCTGGTTTAGGGCAAATTTGGAAGGAAACTTCTGAGTGTGGTCGCCTCTAGAAAGCAAATTCAAGCAGCCCCTCCCCCCCCACCAGTTTGGGAAAGATTTCCTTGGAGAAAAGTGGAAAAAACTGTTTATTTAACAAGCAAAGTACTCACAAACATGAAAAAAATGAATAATAATAAACAATGGAACCTCTCGTTGTTGTGAAGAGATGGCAAATTCAGAAAGCCCTTCTGTGGATGGGAGAGAGGAAGAGTCTTTTTTGTGGCTGTGTCCTTGGTTTTTCTGTCTCTCTGGGGCTTGGGGCTCTCTCTGGGTTTGGGTCCAGTGTCCTGGCCGTGGTGCAGCTTGGGGGGCCCCCAGAACACAGTCCTGGTGTTCCCAGACTGAACAATGGCTGAACAGTTCAAAAAAATTTCTCGCCTCAGCTAACTAAAAAAACCCTAACTAAAATTAAAGGAGAGTTCTCTCCTGCTCCTTGTCTATGCTGCAGACAGCAGTCTGAGAGAGCTGAAGCTCTTATCTCTCTGATTTTGAATACTGCCACGAAAAAATTCCACTGCTTTTCCTACTCCCCCCCTTCACTCTTGGATCTAGTTTAAAAGGTACAAAACTTATTTCTGGGCTAAACAGATGAATGGGGACAATTCAGCATCATAAAGTCACCCCAGGACATCATCTTACTCTGATTATTACAAAAATGAGGGAAAAATGAGTGAAAGATCAGGAAGGTCAGAGCATGAATGAGTTTTGATCTGTTATTTGCTTGCAGCAAGCAGTACAGATTTCATTGTTTTCTCTATCAGACATTAATGAAACACACAGTGACCCTTGGGCACTGCCAGCCCTCTCTCTATCAACATTTCAGAAACTGATCTTAGATCTGCTCAGAGATGTTAGAGAGCCATTTAACTTTCTCTCTTCCCTGGGAATGGGCACTGACACCAAGTTAAAGACTGCACTAATGCTTTGGTTAGTGACTTAGGCACAGAGGAGAGCAGTGCCTGAGACAAAAGCTTCAAGGCAGAATGCTTCAAAGCATAATGACAAATGGTGATGTGTGATATTGAATTTCAGAGGACTGAATGCTGCAGTGCTTTTTCAATGTTCCCATTAAACACTATTTTCCTTTCTTCAATGCTGGAAAATGAGGCGAGGAGGCTTTTAGGGACAAACCGTGGATGCTCCTGTGCTGCAGACAAGAAAGAGCAGTGTGACCAGGGCTGTGCAGAAGGGCAGGATATCTCTGATTGAAATGGAAGCACTGGCAGTGGAGGGGATTGCCTGGCTCCAAAACCAGCCACTTAAAAGCATTGAGTGCTTTATCTCCTGGGCAGAGTCAGTAACGTAATGCATCAGGATCTGCAAGCTCAAGCAAAATGTTTTCCAGTGCTTCTGCATTCAGAAACCACAGTGGGAGCTTTGCTGGTCCCATGGCCCTGGAATCCCAGCAGATGGCAGTGGTTTGTCCTGGTACTGTGCAGACCTCTTGACATAGGAAGGAAATTGTTCTTCCCTCCAGCCTGTCAGTCAAACAGCTTCTTAAGTTAAAAAAGGCTAAAAAAACCCCATAATAAAATCAGACTTCAATCAGCTCAAACAATGGAGCCACCAAGGCAGCATTTTTGAGAGGCAGTTAAAGACTCAGCAAAGTATTGACACCTGCAAAAGCCCCTGTCGTGTGCTACAGGGGATTAAATGAGAGACATGAATATTTATCTGGAATACAGAAAAAAAGTTTCTCGAAACTTCAGTGGGAATTTAAAGGACCCTAAGGAAGAGTTTTATGTATAGGAATAAAGAGGGAGTTTCAAAGATCACTGTGGATACCACGTTGGGAGATCACTTTTCCACATTTCTATCTAATTTGATGTGTGACAGCTCTTTCTGGTAGCTTAACATGTTATATGCATTGTGGGAAAACACTTTTGAGCTCTTACAGCAGAATGAGAGTTTTTCCTTGGCATAGTTGTTCACAAAAGCAGGAGTTTCACTCCACAGATAATAAAGTACCTTTATATTTTATAAACATATAGAAAGTTACTTCTGATAGAAAAGATGAAATAGTGAGATTTTTAATTTTAATTTTCTATATCAGTGAACAGAGAAAGAGCCTGTAATGGAGGAGAGGAGAGGAGAGGAGAGGAG
>VYXF01002804.1:551133-589777 GCA_013397295.1 Polioptila caerulea | reverse complement strand
AGGAGAGGAGAGGAGAGGAGAGGAGAGGAGAGGAGAGGAGAGGAGAGTCTCTCTCTTGGACAGAAAAACGGTGTCAGCAGAAAGAAGGAAACTTATGGCAAGACAGCTAAGAGACAGAGGTCAGCTTCGGATGATTTGAATTAATTGTGCAGAAAGAAACCAGTATCTCTTTTATTACTGAAATAATTCTATTTCCCTTAAAAGTACAGAAATCTACCACTGAGGCAAAAGAATTAACCACTCAGACAGGATCAACTCACTTTACTAATGTACCCTACACGGAATAGCCAGGGGCTGTGGAAGGCAAAACTCATCAGTGAAGCAGTGAAAGAAGATAAAACCCTGCATATCAGAACTAACAACATGAACCTGTACCTATAAAGTCCTGAGGTGCTCCTGTCGTGTCCTCTCAGCTTGTGCCTTCCCTGTCAGCCTTATGGCAAACTTCAGTGTGTGTAATCACTGAGTGCAAGCTGAAAAGGAGCTGCATAAATAGACTTGCAGGGGAACATTGGGGATGTCAAGAGACGCTGGCAGGGGCAGGGATGAGCAATTTCTCTTTCCATCATGTAGCTGCATTCGTGTCCTTGGAACAACCTTTCTGGGTTCATTATTAAGCATTTATCTTTTGATGTAGCTCTTTGCTTCTGCAAACCTACATTTATTAACACATTTTAGGCTGCAGCACCTGCTCACAGGAACCCTGGGCTGGGTGTGTAATGCTTCCAATCCCAGAAATCCAAGGGAAAATGCTGACTCAAATGAGTCGTCCAAAGGGTTTCAATTGTCACCTTGTGCCCCTGAATTACAAGTGAAAAAGAAGGGGGCAGCAAATGGGTTGCATACATGGCTTTTCCCATTTTGCCAGCCCTGCCCATGGCAGGAGGGCTGGACCTGGGTGATCTTTAAGGTCCCTTTGCAACCCAAACCATTCTGTGATTCTGTGTTGTCAGGAACAGAGGAGCAGTGCTCCTGCAGGGATCCACACATTGGAAAAAACAGGCGGGATCTGAACCACACACATTGTGTGCTCTGGAAAGTTAAAAGTACCTCAGAATTATCATGAAGATTTCCTGACACCTCACAGACAAACACAGCCTGAGCTGAGCTTGCTGTGCTCGTGTTCCCAGCAGGAGCAAAGCCAGGGCTGGTCTGGAAGGGGAATTGAGGTTTCCTTGGCAGCTTTGCTGTGCTTGAGCAAAACCAGAGGGAGGAAGGGAAGGAGGGAGGCAAAGCTGGGCTTGCTGCATAAGCTGGGCTTGCTGCATAGGCAGTGCTGTGTTTCTCCCAGCCAAGCCTTCACCAAAGGAGAAATGAAATCATCCTTTTTCAGCAGGTCGCTGAAGACTGTGGGAGTATCAGCAAACATTGGCAGGGGTGGAAGAAACTCAGGGAAAGGTCAAAGCAGGATATTGCTGCTCTTCCCCTGAAGGGTGAAAATACACTCCCATTTCACCAAGGAGGGTCGGATGAATTAAGAGGTAAACATATGCCCACATGCAAATGACAGGGAAAAAAATCAATGAATGTATTGAAACAAAGCATAATTTCTTTGCTTTTATAACACTTTCCCTTTTGAAGATTCCTTTGGTATTTTAAGCATTTTTGAGACTTGAAGCCAAAATAAAAGGTCTGCATTTACACTGAATAAAATACTTTTCTTGAACTGAAACATACATTTTTGGGGGGGCAGGAAAAAAGGTGGAAAATGTGTCAAAGCATTTTTTTTTTAATCCAATAAAAGACCTGTTACAGACTTGTTTCACTTGATGCAGAGCAGATGACAGAGCTCAGTGGGAATTACTGAAGTTTGCTGGAAAACACACAGTGCAGGGAAAGATCAGCACAGGCAGAAGCCTTTCCTTATCTCCACTTTGTACTCTGCTCTGGGAACCTCCAAGTGAACAAAGAGCCCTTTGTTTTGTAGAAACTGTTCTGAGACCTTAGCAGAATCAGGCAGGATATTCTATATAATATTATGTATTTATTTCATGCTCTGAAGTGTGAAAAAAAAATTGCCTTTAGCAAATGCATGTACTATTAAATTCTAACAGCTGAAATTGTCAGAGGGTAACTATGGCTGGAACTTGGTTCACTCTTTGCTGTTGTGGCTGCCAGAGGGGCAAATAAAACTGCAGAAAGTTTAAAAAAGAAATAGAAAAGTTCATGCCCTAATGCTAATGAATCAAAAATAACAAGTAAAGTTCAATTCCAAAGACCCATGCTGTGACACTGGGATCTTCTCACAAAAAAAGACCTGCTCTAATTATAGTTAAATTCTATCCATGGACACGGGCCCTGCTTTAAAAACACTTTGCACCAGACTAACCTTAAAAGAGAGAGTAAAAACAGGTCCAAAACCCTTTGTCCAGATGTAGAAAAAAGATTTTCATGGATGAA
Source organism: Polioptila caerulea (assembly GCA_013397295.1). NCBI lineage: Eukaryota > Metazoa > Chordata > Aves > Passeriformes > Certhiidae > Polioptila > Polioptila caerulea. Next base: position 587,377 of record VYXF01002804.1, on the reverse strand, counting down.
AGAGAATTCAACTGATCAAGTCTCATTTCAATGGGATCTAACCATGGCATAAAAGGAAACACTGCGTGACAAAAGGTCCTCTGAGATATTGCTGCAGACACCCAGAGAACAAGGAAATGTCCCTGCCCTGAGGATTGCTGCAGCTTTCCCTCTGTCCCTGGGGTTCATTTGACTGTCTAATGGCATCACACAAATATTCATGAGGTTCTTGCTCATCCTGCAGATGAGCTTTGTGACAGGCTTGGTGAATATTCAGACCTGCTATCTGGAGTCTAACTTCAGCGTTTTTAAAGCTGTAGCAAAGGGAAAAGGTTTGTATTTGTAAGCAAGACCCAGATGAGCCAGGATTATCAGGGCAAAAACCCAACTACTTGTATAACTTCAGTCTCTGAGCTACTTTTAGGGCATAAACCCACAAGTATTTAGTACAGTTTTAGTAATTAATTGCTTCTTTCACAAAACCTTTCACATTGTTTCCTTCTGAATCAAAATATCCTTCTTACTAGAGCCATTAGGCAGAGGGCAAATACTCACATGAAACCCCAGAATACTCACACATTCCCCAGTTTTATTGAAATCCAATATCTGCATCCACTTGCTGGTTGACCTAAGTTACCCAGTACAAAATGATAATTTTGAACTCTTGAAACCTTCACGTAGCTCCAGTTTACAGCCCCATCTCCTTCCTGTGACTCATTCTGCTCTGTAAAAACAAGTGTTTGGGGCAGATCTAAATCTGTGAGTGCATTAGCAGGATGGGGATCTCACTTTGCAAAGGTGACAGGGGGCAGAACCAGAGCAGTCAAGGTCATCCCAGTACTTGTGTGGTTGTCCCAAAGCTCTGCAAAGGGCATGGCATGATCCTGTTAGGTTGTGTGACGTGGGTGGAAACAGGCTTTGACCAGGCACAACTTAAAACCCAATAAAAACAAATTGCTCTAATAGAAAACAAAAATAATGGGATAAATAAAACTGCCAAGACCACTGCAAATGCAATTTGCCCATTAATGTTAATTTGCCCAACTAATGTTCTTCAGTGCTGACTGGAAAGGTAAAATTAATAATGATAGTGGAAGGCACTTTGGTATTCTCTTGTTAATTTTATACCGTATGAAATGAAAAGGCAAATCTGATATGTCTGCTGTGTGTAACTAGAAAATGGAGAATTTACACAAATTCTCAGATTAATTCAGTTTAAACCTAGCTTTCCGTTGAGTTTCTTTATAATTTGACTTTCCTGAAACAGAGATAGGGCTTTTTTTGGGCTCAGGATTCTTCTCTAGGGTAGGGAATAAGGTGGTTGGCTCTTTGGAAAACTTCAGTCTCTTCTTCTAGGTGGCTGCATGCTTGCTGGAGAGAGTTATTGTTACTGTCTGATTTCTCCTCTTTTTACATATATGAATAAATCTTATCACTGAATTATTTATCTAAAAACAAGAAACTGAATCGCAAGTCCCAGCCTTTAACATTCCAGGATTTTCATATCTGTGCAAAATCAAAACCACTTGAAAATCCTTATTTTATTGAATTATTCATCTGAAAACATGCCACAATAAAAAAACTACCAAACAACAATATCCCTTTGGTATCTAAAAAACAGCCAGAGAGGGCACAGAAGGAGAGATTTAAAACACCAGAGCTTCTCCCTCCCCAGGAGAGCCAGGGACTATTTTCCCTTGGCTACATGGTGAAATAACTGGGCTGGTGCTGGAGCTCAGATGCCTCCAGTGTAGATGGATTTATTCCCAGCAGGGCTGATGGGGAGACAGACTCATCCATAGGATGAGACTCTCTCCATCAGGTACAGAGTCCCAAAAATGCGCCCTAATGGAGCTGCAGGTGGGTGACAAGAAGCTCACACAGGAGCTGGGACAGTATCCATGCAGATCCACATTTGAATATCCCTTGGGAAAAGACCCTCAATAACTGGAAATGGTGATTTATTTATATTTATTTGAAGGGTTCTACTCATCCATATCTGACTTTCCATCCCAAATGCACCTTTACAGGTCTATTGCCTTGGGGGAATTAGGCAAAGTCAAAATTGGAGTCAGCTAAGGTCAGGTTTGTAGCAAACCATATTAATTACTCTTTTTTATGGGAATTTTGGTATTAGTTATTAATTAAGGTGATTTTAAGCCCTTTCACTGGTGATGTACATCCATGCAATGGTTTTGATGTGTTCTTGTGCTCACTTGTCTGTATCTTGATGGACATTTAAGACCCTGTGACACTTTGCAAATGAAAATAATTAAGTCTGCATATTACAGTAAACTGGGAATATTGCAGACAATATTCAGGATGGAGAAATGACTCATTGAAACCTTAAGAGGATGGATGTATGTGCCGGAAATAACAAAATGAGATTTGTCAAGGAAAAGAAAAGAAATTAAAACATCTGGGAAAAAGGAAATAATCAGAGTCACAGATTTTAGTGGGAGGAAGGAACCTTGCTAATGAAATACTCAGATATAGAAATGCATTCTGTGGGGAAGGGAAGTAACTCCTTCCCTTTCCAATCTCTGTCAAAACATCTGCAACATGCAATTAAAAAAGTAAAAAGAAAAATTACATGAATAAGCTTTAGAGTCCAGAATGACCACAGTGTTTCCACTGATATTAAATTACATTTTACAGTATTCACTGGCTCTCCCCTGAGAGAAGCAAGAGATACTTTTCTTCCCACCACCATTGTCCAAGCCATCAATGACTTCACAAGACCTTTGTTAAATTGAATATAAACTAAAAAGTGGGGAAAAAAAATTAATGAGGGATTGCAGAAACAAAAACAACTGAAACTACTGAAAACAACTTTCTGGAAACACCTTGAATTGAGGAGTTTTTCTCCTTGAGGCTTCTCATCAGATGGTAAACCATAACCCTGTCCTGTTCCAAGCCAAACCTGTGTGTGTTACAGCCACTGGGGCACTGAAAGATCAGTGTTTGTCCTGTGAGAAATTCCTAAACTAAAGTTGTGGATGCGAATAATTTCATTTGGGTTACCTAAATGTAGTTTGCCATGGGTGTTGAGGCTGGTGTGCAGGCTGTGGGCCGAGCCCTGGTGTGTCCTCTCCCCACCCCTGCAGCAGGGGCTCCCCAGGGCACTGCCCGCAGGATTCTGCAAACTGAGAGCTCAGAGATCTCACCCACCATGGCACATGGCACAGACACACTCCTTGCTCTCCTAGTGCCAGAACTTCTTGTCAGTTCTGGGTTTCTCCTGCCCTCTGCTCTCCACCTTATTTTCCTGGGCACAGCCCAAGCTGTCCCGGGTAACCTTCCTAAGGATGCTGCACTGGAGCTGTGTTTGTTACTGCACGTTTTGGGGGCAAAACTGCTCCCCAGCACAGGCAGGGCTGGTTCTCTTGCCCATTCAGGGACTAACCTGCTCCAGCTCCCATTCAAGCTGTTGCAGTTAATGAGAACTGGGGCTGCTCGTGCCCTCAAGCATCTGAGTTGTGTGACCAACGCAGTGAAAAGTTATAATCTAATGCAGTCAAGAGTATTCTGTTCAGAGCATCCTCCATATATTAATTATTAATAATATAGTTATGAAAAAAGTTCCTGTTCCAGCTCTCTCTTAAATAGGATTTACACAGCCATCTGGTGTTCTGTTTAATTCTTTTTTTTTTTTTCCAACTCAATTTGTGGGTCTTACTGTTAATTAAATTAAAACTCGTGAAAGAGAAAGGTGCTCTGGCTTTTTAGTGGTTATGAACAGAGCTGCTGAGAAGACAGAGATGGGCACTCAACATTTGCAGTTAAAAGAATACAGCAATGATAATTTTGCCATTGGGAAAGAAGGGAAATGAACATCAACTCTTACAGAGGAGCAACAGCTTTACACCTACAGAGAAGCCACAGCTTTGCACCTAAAGGTAAATGTTGACATAAGTCCCCTGCCAACATTAAAGGGAGACAAGAAAGGATCATATTGGTACAGACTAAAATGAGAATATAAATTATGAAGGTATCTGTGCAGCTGATATACAGCAGCAAAATTGTTTTGTTGTGAGACATCAAAACTTTAATTTTCTCACAATTGGCGTCCAAGGGTAATTCCAACCTCTGTACCTCTGCCTCTCAAAGTAGAAATCATATTCTGGCTTAATTAGAAATGAGTTCACACACAGAAAATATGTGTGTTACCCTTATATTTCCAGTACCTGAGAGAAAACAAATTTGTTTGAATGTTTCAAGAAAAGAAATTACTATAAAATTTTCGGTCAAGAACACAGAAAACTTTCAGATGTTGTAAGCCTGCATGAGGAACAGCTGAGGGTATCCATGGCCCACAGAGCTCAAGGTCCTTGGAATCAGAACTTCAACTTAGCAACTCAAGCCACTTTTGGTCATAATCCCCCAAAAGCACCTGTTCCACCTTAATGCTGCTTTTTATTTTGCCACTTCTATGAGCAGCTGCTGGACTCCACCAGAGTTTGCTCTCACTGTGAGAGTTCCCAGCCTCTGCTCCAGTGTCCAAATGGACACCAGAACAGTCTGGCTGCAGCACCACCAGAGTGCTTGGCTGCTCCTCCTGCACCCAGCCCTCCTCCTCCCTGTGCCCCCAACCCTACAGTGCTGGAAGAGAAAGAAATCTCTTTTTGGCTGAAGTGTGCAAAACATCACTAAATAAACCAGGGAAGACAATGGGAAATTTGTGACAGTCCCATAACATGGGCTAAAAGTTCAGTTCTTGGAAAGAATCCAGGACTCAATAAAAGCTTAAGTGTTTGAAAATCATTTGTTTTGCTCTTGACAAACTGTTTCCATTTTAATAATTTTCAAGGAATCATTAAGACAGCTGATCTAAACAGAAAAATGCCTCTGGAAAACTTGAGCAGAGGACATTTGAGTGATTTTTTTCAAAAAATCCTGGGTTACAGGGTGATTATTTTTGTTCTTTCAAAAATTGTGAAGAATAACATCAATACAGCATTTTTATTATTAACTTGGTAAACTACTGTAATTTTGGTTTTCTCCTCACTGCAAAATATGTAAAAGCAGAGTTTCTTAATTCTTCAAATATCTTTTATAGAAAATCCTTGAATTAGAGCCTTAAGCTTCTCACCATCTTCTCATATATATTAGAAGCATGCTTTGCATGAAAAATAAAAGGAAAAAAGAGACCAACACGTGAAGCCTGTAATTTTTTATGCTTTCTTGAATGACTTTACAAGATGCATCTCAAACTTAGTAAATTAGGAAAAAAGATAATGATCAATAAAACTGTGTCCTTTCACTTGACCAGGGAATTGCTTTTTTGAAGCTGAAAGTGAATGGGGTAACAGGGGAATTTAATTGGAAGCACAGAAGGAAAAACATAGAGACAGATCATTTAGGGTATGGACAAAAACCTGCTGTAGGTGCCAATTGCAGGTTTACTAAGCAGAAGAAATAAGAATGCTTCAATTCTGATGTGAACACAAGATTTTCCTTAGACAGCTGTGCCTGCAGTGCCTGCACTGCATGAGGACAATGAAGTAACAAAGAAATTTGGAAGAACAAGGAAGAATTTAAAAGATTCTGCAAAGGTCTGATAAAACTCTGCAGATGCAATTGCCATTCTGTCTGAGAGTGGGAGTCCTTGACATCTTTCCCAGACCCTAGAAATAAAAATGTGATGAAATATAAACTGCATCAGCAGCTGTAAAAGTAAAAGAATGGATATTAAATAATAATTTTCAATGTATTTCATGGTTCTCTACAATTTTTAATCAAAGAAAGCCTATTGCAGGCACTGAGTATTAGTATGGAAATGTGAATTAAGAAGCTAATGGTAGAAATAGATTTTTCAAACATCAAATATTTCTCAAAATTTCCCATACAAATGTGTGCAAATATTTAGTCTGGATATGAACTTAATGAAAAAATAACTCATAATCACTAACACCTTTTTTTTGAAGTCCTCAAAGTATAAAACTCCTGTGCAAGCAGGGTCACCCCAGGGCACATGGCACAGGATTGTGTTCAGACAGTTCTTGAATATCCCCAGTGGGGAGACTCTGCTCTCTGGGCAACCTGTTCCAGTGCTTGGTCACATGAAAAGCAAAGAAATTCTTCCTCATATCCAGGGGGAACTTCCTGGGCATCAGTTTCTGTCTGACATCTCTTGTCCTGTTACTTGGAGCACCGAGCAGAGCCTGGTCCATCCTCTTCACACCCTCCCTGCAGACACTGATGGGGTTTCCTCTCAGGTCTGAGCAGACCCAGCTCCCTCAGCCTTTCCTCATAAGAAAGATGCTCCAGTCCCCTAATTACCTTTGATCCCTGCTGGACCCTCTACAAGAGCTGCACATCTCTCTTGTACTGAGGAGTCCAGAACTGGACAAGGTCTAGTCATGATGAGTCATTAACTTTGAAAAAGTCACTTGAAATCTACAGAATCTGTCCAAGAAACAGTTTATTTAATATGCATAATAGTTTACCCTCCCTCTGACCTTTATTAGAGGATTACCTTAAAATGAAAATGGATTTCAAAGTGCAGGATTTGTAAACATAAACCTAAATATCTCTCAGCTGAATAAAAAGATTCCATCTGAAATACATTGCCTCTTAAGGAATTAATTACTGTGTTACCATAACCTCTGTTCAGCAAGTGTGACCAGTATCAGCCTATTACCACATCACTGCCAAAGCCCAAAGCCATTTATCTGTAACTCTGTCCCCCACAGATTGAACAATCTTGTTTTCCAGTTAGCAGTTAAATACTTCTCTTACACATGGACACACAGCAGCTGCTGAAAAGAATGTGCTGGAAAATGCTGACCTGAGAGTCATCATGAGGCTGCTGAATGCTCATGTTCATATCCTGTAATTAGTGTAACAGTCATTACCAGGGTGCAACAAGGTGCTGTGATCCAGAAAGGATGCTCAGCTTTCCTGGGCTTAGGAAGATATTGATACAGGAAAAGATCAACTGCACATGACCTCCCATAGGTGCTTTAGGTCAATGTTCATGCATTGTGAAAAGTTCACAGGGTAAGAAATGGGGGAATATCCCTCTGGAACCAGATCAGCCAGGGTGGAAGTGCTCAGAGCAGCACAGCAGCTCCAGCTCGTGGTCTCGGTATCAAAAGAATGACACAAATTTTTAGAAGGATAAAAGAGCAAAGCAGCACAGAGGAATTCACACATTGAAAAGGCTGGAGGTTCTGACAAAGGTCCCTTGCAACTCAGAATGTTCTGTGATTCTGTGACTGATGATTCTCAGGCCACTGGGCACTGTTCCATCATGAGGTACTATCTGTGTCTTTTAGATTAGTTCATTTTCTGAAAGAGCTCTTGAGTTTGGCCTCTTGTTTCCAAAGCAATAATTTCAATAGCTAAACTTGACCCAGCTTGTTGAACATCTCACTGAGAGTGAACTGAGATGTTCAGCTTGGTTTTGGTGATGAAACAAAGCAGAGACACAACATCCTAGGAGAAAATATTTGGCTCCATGCTACGTGCTCCTGCATGAAAGCATTTAATTTCAGATATGTTTTAAGATTCTCTTTAATTAATGACTTTCATAACAGGAAAAGACCTTCTCCAGCCAGCACAGCAGCACAGTCAAGAGGCAAAATGAAGCAGGTGGGGGGTTTGGGAGGGGAAAGAGAGAGCAGATGTTAGCTTGAAAATTTGGAATGCTTTTTGAGTCCTGTAGCAGGAGCCCAGTTTCCATCAATGCATATTGTAGGCGCAATTAATTGGGACCACCCAGGCCTAGAATTTGCCAGAATAACATTTTCCATTCACACAAGACACTTCCATAAGGCTGGATAGTTGCTTCAAATACTTCTATAAGAATATATTTTTCACTTTGCAGATTACCTTCTCCGTATTAAAGGATGTGTGAAAATGCAAATCAAGCCACAAGGTGCTAAAATTCTAGGGACAGTCCTGGTCCCACTGAAATCTATCTTTTGTTTATTTTTCAGGTGACATCAAGGAACCATAATTAAATATGAAGACATATTCCCCAGGGACCCAAATGAAGAGCTTACCTTTTTGACCTCGTATTTAATAGCAAGTTTAATCCTGCTCAAACTTGGCCGGTGGTGCTCAGGACACAAATGGATGTTCACATCTCCATTCAGAATAGCCTCCACTTCTTCAGTGTCTCTGCACAGGTCCAGCACCCCCACGACAAAGTCCTTGCATTGCATAGATAACTTCCGATAGTCGTTCTGAGGGAAAACAGAAAAAGGAATTTAATTGTGCCCTGGAAAGCTGGGCTGCAAACAGGCAAATGAAAGGAGAGAGAGAGAGCAATTGTGAGCGAGGTTACTTCTACAAAACTACTGCCAGGAAGAGTAAGAAAGCATTTGATTTACACAGCATGTAGATGGCTTTTCACAAAAGTACAGGAACTCCTCCAGACTTAATTAGCAATGTCTTTATTGGCAGCATAGTTTGCATGACAAGAGAACAAGGTTTACAGAACAAGTAAATAATTTCTAGGGAAATTTTGATTTTAAGCAATCAGTTGATCACTCTCAGCATGGCATATCTCTAGGAATTAAAAAATATGGCCAAAAAAATCTCCTGCTAACTGGTTAAAATATACAGCAATTTTTTCAGTTTAGGTTTTTTCCGAATAATTGTTTCTTTTTGTAACTTTCAAGAAGTTTCAGACTGGCACAACAAGTACCAGTACTGGAACATCACATACAGATGTGTTCAAGTGAATATATAGTTGTAATACCTACTTCAGCCTCAAACCTCAGAACTTGATTAAACATTCCTGAAAGGGCATCCAGATGATCATTGTCACAGTACCTCTCCAAGAAATGGAACTTCAGAAATTCAACATGATTTCCTGTGAAATAATTTCTCTTTGAAAACCCAAATTACACTTGTGGGGAAAGAGACAACCTGCACCTGACTTAACAGAGGGCTAGAAGAGCAAATTCCCTGCCTTAAATTAAAATGTGATTGATTTTCACATGCTGACACTTAAAAAACGAGGAAAGTGCCACCATCTGAGTAAATGTTGTAAATTAGAACACAATTAAGGCCACCATTAATATACTTACAAAATGGTGATATTAAAGGCTCAATGCAACAAATAGGAATAATAGGCATAAGACAAACTCTAACTGACTTGAAAGATCTTTTCAAATTAGGTTTGATGAGTTAATTAAATTCAGTGCTTTATCCAATTAAGCCAGCAGCCAAAAGAAGAAGATAGTTAAACCTGGCTTTGATGAAATGATAAGGGTAACCTGGCTTTGTGCTCCTGTATTTTCTAAATTATCAATTCTATCATTTATGCATAGCAACATATTTGCCTTCCTTGTTACACAAAGATCTCAAGGCACTGTACAAACATTCATTAATTAGTTAGAACAGCACTGTCTAAAATATGTGATTAGAGGTGGCTTAACTTCTTTGGTCAGTTTTACCCCTTCAGAATTGAGATGATAATGAATTTTTAAAATCAGTTTGTTTAATCACTTTACATAGATTTGAGGTTACTTCTACTGTGAATGTGTGTGCCTGTCCCAGCTTCACTTTTCATCCGTGGAAGAGTTGGGAAGAGCACAGAATAATTGAATAATCACAGGGAACCAAAAAGCCCCTCAGGGCTGCAAGAGAGGCATCCTCACAGGGAAGGGAGGAAGCCACTTCTGATCCATGTTTAGGAGAAGGGGATAAAGACAGCTGGGGAACAGCAGGGATTTTACTGCTGACACCTTCTGCAAGGTGAAACTTCAGTGTTTACATCCTCTTATGTATCAAGAAAGTTTAGATTTAAGTTCCTCTTTTTGTCCTTGAGTGCTGTAATCAGACCAGGTATTCTAATTGTGTCGTTAATGGAGAGGAGCAAGAACTTCAAATCTTCATGAAGAGGAGACACAAGAGTACAACAAGCAGATCTTTAGCTGGGTGAATGCCCCATTGCAGAAAGGGCACCAAGACTTCCACAAATGTGCCAAGCTAGAGCAGTAAGATTTAAGATGTCCTTATGTCTCAGGCAAAGACTGTCCATTTACACCTAAATCTAGTGCCTGAGCATTTTGTAGAGAGAGATAGGATTTGTTGTTTTCAAATACATGAAACAACATGGGTTGAGGGTGAGGTAAGGTCTGAAATGTAAATGAAAGACTGATTGTACTTTAGTGCTCCCCTCAAATCAATTCCATGCTTTAATCTTCCCCACACCAAGATTAATTTCAATAAATTGAAAGCTTGGCTCTTCACTGAGAGAATAGATGGCCAAACAAAAATATCAGCCTCAAAATAACTACAGAAATAGTGAAGGACAGCAAATATAGATAGATTTAAAAACATGTGAAGGGTAGGAATGAAATGCCTTGCTGCCACAGGTAATGGAGATGTATAATTAGACCAGCAGCTTTAAAAAAAGAACAAGGGTGAGAAATCTGCTGAGCTTTAATACCATTCTCTATATGCTGCTTGCAAAGTTCACAAGCTTATCTCTTAACCAGCACATTTTAGGTAATTCTCATCACCACCTCACATCATCTGAGCAACTAGTTTATATTAGATTAGATTATTTTTCCTCTTCTCCATTCTTTAAGGAAAAACATTTAATAGCAATTAGGAAAGTGCTTCCAAAGCATCTGCAAATGGCAGGTTCCTAGCTGACAAACTCTACCAAGACCCAACTTTGTGCACATCTCCAAGCTTAATTTTTTTACTGGTTCTGTACATTAGTAGAAACTATGGATGATTTCCTCATTCTAAGCTTTTTACTCTGATTTTTAAGTAGACACTAGCAGCCATACATCCTATCCAAGCTATAGGCTGTAGAAAGAATAAAATAAAATAAAATAAAATAAAATAAAATAAAATAAAATAAAATAAAATAAAATAAAATAAAATAAAATAAAATAAAATAAAATAAAATAAAATAAAATACCCTTCAGCAATTCTGCAGCCTGGTAAGAGGGCAGATTATATCTCTCAGGAGACTGCTCATCTGTTAAGACAAGTCTCAAAGATCACTGAACCTGCTGTGTCTTCTGATGATCCCTTTTACAAAACCATTTGTCATCTTTGTTCTGGCTTCCTTAATGCTCACAGTCATCGCAGAAAATCCTGATCACCCTGATGGTGAGAACACACTCAATGACTCTCCTCATGTCAGGGTATTTCTCTCCAGCACACATTATTCTTTACTTAAAAACTGAGATTAACGGAGGTCTGACAGCCAAGCTCCTCCTGATCCTGGCTTGCACAGTTCTGGTGATGCAATTCTGTACCTGCATCTAAAATCCTGAATTGTGAGTTCTGACGCACAAGAAAAATCCCAAGGAAGCCAAGAAGATTTATTTACAAGCAGCATCCAAGTTCTATTGGTGTTTGTGCCAGCACTGTGTATTTCACACATTTGGAAGCATCCAAGATGCTGCTTTCCCTGCAGGAAGGAGCACTGGGACAGTGGATGGAAAGCTGCACCCCAGCAGAGATTAATGAGGGGTGGGAGGAAGGGGTGAAGAAGAACAAGGACACGTAGCCAGATACTTCCAGACACTGGTGAGCAGTTCCAGAACTTGAGGAAATGGCCTGAATCTACGTCAGGAGAGGTTTAGGTTGGATATTAGAAAAATATTCTTCACCCAGAGGGTGGCTGGGCACTGAGAAAGGCTCCCCAGGGCAGTGGTGACAGCAGCAAACCTGACAGAGCTCAAGGAGCTCAACTCTCTCAGGAACACGATGGGATTCTTGGGGCTGTTCTGTGCAGGGCCAGGAGCTGGGCTGTGATGATCTGTGTGGGTCCCTTCAAACTCAGAGTGTTCTGTGATTCTCTGTGATTCTTGTTACACCAAGGTTTTTGAAGATCATAACCCTGAGGACTCCCATGACTCTGCCAGAGCACAGAGGGGCAGATGGCCACTGTGTCTTGGGGTGCAAAGGGGCTGGCACTGCCCTGCCAGCCTGGTTTATCCCCTAAACCAGGCACTTCATGGCCTCCTGTCTAAATAAATTTTGTGGAGAACCATCCTGGCTGCAAGCCTGGACAGGCAGTGGGCAGCAAGTGGGGTCAGACTTGTACCACAACGAGAAACCCAGGGCTGGAGACACAAAATCCAGCTCAGTTCTCGTGGCAGTGCAGCAGAGGCAGACTCAGGCAATGACAATAACCCAAACCATCCCAAGCACCCCAATTAGGCACCATATCATGGAAGTCTGAGGATTATGAGGCTCATAAACCAGATGGATTTTTACAGTAATGAAAATTGCAAATCACACATGAGAGATGTTGGGGCCTCATCCTGACAGGCTGAGTGCTGTCAAGCTTCGGGGAGGAAGATGAGGGATACAACTAAGGCAAGAGAGCCAGTCTATTTCAAATAACACATGGAAGAGAATTTTATTTCTAATAGAGGCAGTGAGCAGAGAAGGATCAGGATAATGCCTGAGAATGTTACAATATCATTTTTTAAAAACTGGAATGTAATAAAAGGATTCCAAATTAGTCATTTCCTGCTTCTTCTAACACTGTTGTGCATGTGGAGTTAAAAATGTCTAATTTTGCTGTTTTGAAAGGCTGATGGTACTTGTCATTCACTGCAATTTCTCCGAGTACCCTATTATTATCTGTTGATTATGTTCTAAATGAACTCTGTCATGTCTCCACATCTGTTCAAAACCAACCAGATTTTTTCAGAAAAGAGCTGTTTCAGGTCAGAGGGATGGAGTTTGAGTAAAAAGTTAAGTGAAATGAGAAAAACTAAGACGAGGAACCTATCTGGCATTTCTGGGTAGCATTACATTTGCTGTGCAAATGAAAGCTGTAGGCACATTGCACGGTCTCTTTTTATGTTTCTTTGAGATCTTGGCTCTTTGTATTTAATCTACATCACACATACACATATATCAAGGAGAGAAATATTACATTGCTTAGATTAGCATTTTTTGAGAAGAGACAGCATAAAAAAAAGGAGAGGTAATTCTGTAAATATGAACAGAAAACTCCCCCAAGTAAAAATTATTGTAGAAAGAAAACAAAGCTGAGAGAAAGGAGGGGAACAAAAAGCAGAAATATTTCATGCAAGATTTGAAATGAAATTGTCAAATAAATCATCATGTCAAATATTCAAAATGCCTGTAAATATTTACCAATTAGGTATCACATGAAATATACACAAGCCTGTATAGAAAAGCAGTGGGACAGATTTCCTTCTGGGTATCTACAGTGTCTTTGGCTGGCCATATGTTTGGGAGTGAAAAGAAGCACAAGGCCTGTGGGAGGGAAGGTGACTGGAGGAGGTGCTGAGGAAGGGCCCTGCACTGATCCTGACCATGTAACTTTGTTATCCTCTGAAATGCACTGAGAACCCCTCCCAAAGAGCTTTGCCAACTGCTGACACTTTAGAATACAGTTGAGTGCATTCTTGCTGTTTTCAGACTAAATGCCTGCATGCACAGTCTATGCCAAGGCTGTACAGTTCATTTTCCAGAAAGCACATCCAGTTGGTTTATGTTCTCTTGCTTCTTAAGTGGCAACACATCAGAGAATTATTGGAGCTTTGGGTATATTGTGCCATACCCGTGGGCATGTCTCTGAATTTAAAGCCCAGTGCTCATTTAAAACATTTCCCTACTCAGGTGCAAGTTGCTAAATGTTTCTAGAGGTAGGACCAGATGTCTAAGTTCATTTTTAAAATGATCCAGGCCTTGACTTCTTAATCTTCAGCGAGCATAATATAATAAGCAATCTGTTCATATACAGGAGTTTGACATTTCAGAAGTGTGACTCTGTTGCTTTTCAAGCAATTTGGACCCTTCTAAATGGAGCCAAGATAAACATGGCCATGGTTTGTCCTCTGGGAAGTGCCAGGTTGCAGCATGGCAGAGCAGAGGGGCCTCCAGGCAAAGGGGGATTTTAGATTCTGTCAGGAGACACTAAGAGATGTGGCCAATCCAAGAGCCCAAGGACAGACCAGAGTGCTGTCTGGTTGACATTATTCTTCTCCAAAAAAGTCCAGAAAACAACAGGATCATTTGATTGAGGACCAGAAATTTTCTGACTTCCAACAAGCCATGGAGAGCACCCCTTGCATCATTATAAGGATTTCAGCATCCCTCGCATCATTCCAAGGATTTCAATGGCAGTTGCACAGAATAATTTACAATAAGACTATTTTTTTTCAGTTTGTCTATTCTCCTCAGCTTTCTAGCTGCAATTAATCTCTTCATACGCACTGCAGAGGCTCATCTCTAAGACAGCACACGCCTTCACCAAAGGGATAGAGCAGTAGGGAATTGATCAAACCACTGTCTTTGGGTTTCACCTTATACCCATTGACTGGTAGATGCACCAAATCCTTAAAGAAGCTCAACAAGATGGTGATTATGAGTCTAGCTGTGGAGTTGAAAACCCTTTAGAATTTGTTACCATGCTTTTGCTGCATCATTTGCAGCTCCAGATATATGTTTAATCTTCAGCAATAACATTCCAAGAACTTTAAAGTGTGAACTGTCAAAAGAAACAGAAAGGACAGGTTTGCACCTCCCTGTTTTGTTCAGCTCTTTTTTACTTCAGCTCTTTTCTACTTTAGCTCTCATGAGTTTACCAACTCTACCAATAATTTCTTCTGGAAAATTATTAATATTTTTGATAAATGTAGCTTCTGTGGGACCGAAACTAATGAATAAATTTTGGAAGCCCTTTTCCCATCAATAAAAACATTAGAAAAGGAAAAATACTTTACTTTGACTTCCCCTTGGAACAATTCCTTTAAAAGGTATCTGAGGGGGTTTTTTAAATCTAAAATTAATGGATGGATTGTTTGGGGAAGAAAAGGCAGGAATCGAACACAATCCTTAAAGGAAGTTAAGGACTGAGACTGAGCACAATTCCTGACCTTTCAACCAAAGTTTTGGATTCCCTAGCATAAGAAATTTCAGAATCAGTCTACTCTCAGCCTTTTTTTATTATTTCTACTTATTTTCTTTACTATATGAAACTTGAAATAAGTTTCCTGTACACGTGAACTCCCTCTACACTGAAATTAATAACTTGACTTATCTAAAGTTCTCACCCTGAACAGAATACAGTCTTCTTATACCTAATGAGTTGCCAGAAAAACACCTCCATCTTCTCCACTCCTTTCCCTGAAAGTCACCTTCAGCCTGACAGGTACCATTACTGAGCATCCCAGTGCAGGAACATCAGTGCTATTCAGCAGAGAGCTACCACCTCATTCCAAGTCTCTGAAAATGTTTCATTAACCTAGAAAATAAATTATATTCGTTTAAATTTTTTTAAAAAATGAGAATGTTTAAAGTCTCAAGGTTGGCACAGCAGCTTTTCAACATAAGATGGCATTTGATGTTGATGTACTTCTCTTTCCTATCACCTCAGCTCATTTTCAAACACACACCACAAATAAGCCACAGCTTTTGATTCCTCAACTAGGTGAAAGGTGGTTTTTTTCTTGCAGATTTTCCCTAGCTCATTTGAATGTTTGTGCTGAAACACCTGTTTTCAGAAGATAAACCAACAAGTCCCTGGTTGTCACATGAACAGGACAGGCAGAGGTATGAATGCAATGTGCATGCCAAACGTGGGCAATGGCCAAGGAGAGGGTCTGTCTCCTGTGTCCTGTCAACAGCTTCTCTTTAAATGCAAACTATGGACTCAAAATAATACTCTGATAATTTTCTGGTTGAAGAAGGGTTTAGGATCTGTTCATGTCAGCAGTAAAATCAAGCTCATGATGATGCAGTGCAATGCTTCAAATGCCTCTCCTTGACATTCAAATATTTGTTCACTCCTTGTGTGGAGATATGACACTGAGAATCCCTGGTTACCTGAGAGAAAAGGCCAACCCCCACCTCACCACAACCTTCTTTCAGGTCATTCTGCAGCTCTGATGTGGGAGATTTATCAAAGTACAAAGTTGAGCCAAGCTTCTCTTTCCTCATTCATCCATACTTTTTCTGTCTGACATTTTCCCATGTATATAACATTCCTGATCTCTCTGTTGCAAGCTTCACTGGGGAAGATTTCTATTTCCTATACAATTCGAGATGAAATAGCTTCCTTGCACTAAAAGAATTTACTGCTCTCCCTCAATTGTGTGGGTCTTTTCAGCTCAGCTGCTTGAAATCTCTCCTGAAAATTAGGTGGGAAACAGCAGGAGAAAATAATGGATTTAAATTCAAAATAATTGTTTGCTCAAGACAGCTTCATTTATTCCTTAGGCTGAAGTAAATTTGGCACCTTCAACTTGTTGAAGGAACACACTTATATGCTCAAAGGTGCTGTGAGTCCCTACTCTCAGCAGCACATGCATATCAGGAAAAAGACTCCTCCTAAATCCATCCTGCAAGTGAATGTTGGCTCAACTGCGAGCCATGATGCAAGTGATATTAATAATTAAAATAACCTTATGTTTTTCAGGTCACAAACAGCAAGCTACCACAGTTCTCAATGTCCTGCAAGGAGAGCTTTGTATGAAACTGGTCACAAGCATCAGAGTGGGTGAAATTCTGGTTCCCACAGCACATAAGGAGCAACCAAGCACTTTGGAAAAATGTGATCCCAGCTGCTGAGTCCTGGCACAGAGCACTCTTGACCATATGGAAATTGTCCTCTCTCTAAGAGGAGCAGATTTAGAAGTTGTGCTGCAGAACCTTCTTGAGCAGAAATATGAATATAAAAAGTGCATTATTGTATCTCTTTGTTCTGAAATGAGTTCAGATCCTGATGTTTGGACAGTGAGAATTAAATGACACTCAGTGGGCAATGAGCTGTTTCTGTGCTGCACTGGTGACAATTTCCCTGCAACAAATCATAAATTGCCACTTTTGATCATGTAAATGCCAAAAAAACATAGATGCTATCGTACTTAACATCATTTTAAAGCAGTATGAAATTGTTTGTATACCATTACTGTTTATCCACAATTCTCTTTATAGTCTGCCTGGACTCAGAGAGGATAAGTTCATCATAATTATCTACAATAACAACAATTAACAACATAATGAGAGATAAACTAAATCACTTCCCATCTGCATCCTATTTGATGTCAGACTTGAGATCCTCAGAATGTGTTACTTCGTTTACATTCATTAATATGATATTGATTCCCTACAGTGCCTTGGATAAACGTACCTGACTCCATTCTCCCATCTGCTGATCTAACATCATTATTCTATTCGGAGCAATCATCCTAATTACGTTCATTTGTAGTTCCAGTAGATATCCCTTCCCAACGTGAATAATGAACAGCACTCTTTGGAAAGCAGTCATCTTGCTCATAATAAAGCTCTCGGCTCCTAACTATTCCCAAAACCCCAGTGCTGATACCAGCTGAATGGTTGGCCATTTGGTGGTACTAATTAAATGCAAAGCTTACCAATGTTGTGTTGGACTGATATTACAGTAGTGATCACAGCCTTTTTTGTCCATCTTCCTCAACAAGAATTGGATTTTTGCTTTCTAAAAAATATCTTCATCTTTGGTGCTCTAAGGTGGACCCCTCTTGGTACCACTCATTGCTGAGGGGAGGAAGAAGTGGAATTGTGTTGCTGTGTCATTTTATATCAGTAAATGCACTGAGAAAATTCTTTTAGATGAATGGTGAGGGTGTAAGTGCAAGGTCAAAGTCAGAGGAGCTCTGCACTCCCTGCAGAGGACCCAGTGACTGGGATGGAAAGGCCAAAAAAGTCTTTCCTTTCCAACAGCCCGCTCAGGGCAGCAGGAACCGTCCTTGCTGCACTGCCATCGAATGAATGCACCAATTTGAGCACCAGGACTCATTTTGTCTTCCACGCTCAGTGGGCAAGAAAGGAAAACACTCTGTCACTGTTAACTAAACATAGGCAACTGGCCAAATCGTTCTCCCTACTGATCAGAGCTCTCTGAGCAGCTGGCAGCAGAGCTGGCAGGGAAATGCGGGACGCTCGGCTCTGGAGCGGCAGCGAGGCCCCGGCACTGGGACAGGGCAGCCAAAGGAACAGCAGGACGTGGCACGGGGGAGTTTGTCTCACCTTTATTGCTTAGGGACTGGAGAGACAAAGGCTCATGCTGTGGGAGAATCCAGATCATTGGGAGAGATGGTGATGGGGATAAATCCCATCTCCCGATACGCCAGCTGATCACACCTTGCTGTGATGGATCCCAGATGTGGTGTGATATCCCTCATTTGTATAAGGGAAGGAATCCATGAGCAGGGGTCAGACTCAGATCAGACCTGCTGTCACCCCACTGCTTCACTGCACATCACTCTTTCAAAGGGCAAGGATGAAATCATGGCTTCAGCCAATCTGAGGGTGGTCAATGATGGTCAAATGGGTCATGATTTTGCCAGCTGTTGAGTTTTTCTCCCATGTTAACACTGTTACAAAGATCTTAATGTGACAATAATACGACTGTTGTAAGCTGAACTTTTTGCATTTAAATTTTGAGAGTGTTTCTACTTTTATATAGGGTTTGTGACAGTCATTTTATCTGTTAGTCAACCTTCAAAGCATCTGTACTCCAAAAACTGTTGCAGAGTAGTGCTTGCACACAAAAGACACAATACAGGCAGGTCATCTTCATTCCTAAACTCAAAATAATCTCCAAAGCCAAAGAATTTTTTTAACTCCTTGTCTCTGAGAAGCAGAAACTGGCTGAGCATCAGGTATCAACACCATTTGTGCTACAAGAGCTCCCATTACCCAGTTAAATGCCATTTAGATATTCACAGCAGTGACCTACTGTCCTTTGCTCAGCCATATGTGGTATATGTGTCTCCACAACACAGACACAACATGGACATTATATTAATTTAATTTGACCTTATTTCACTTCCTTTATATCATAGTAACACTAATTAATATAACGGTATTTAACCTTGCCTTCACACAAGTCCTCCTTAAACACAACAAATTATCTTAAAATGGCAGGTGTTTATTTCCTACTATTTAATAAAAACTCTTTACAGTCCTGACTAACATGTTACAAGCTTGTCATACATACCCTAACTACAAAATATAACTGCCTGTATCAAAGGTAAATGACTCTTGTATTCACTAACAGAATTTTAAGTTTAAGAAGGATGAAAAGGAGATCCCTCAGGTCCAAACTCCTTCTAACTATATTCCATATAGTCCATATTACTGTGTGTGAGATGTCACATACATAAATATATTTTCATAAAATTACAATTCAGTAAACTAAAATTAGTTGCTGCAAGGCCTTGGCACTTCAGAATGTTTTACAAAAGTCAGTTCGCGTAACAAAAATTAACTTCCAAATTCTTCATCACATCCAGAATTTAAGAACTATGTGGAAAATTGGGACTTCATATAATCATTACAGCAGGCCTCGAAAGGAAAAAGTCACCAGCCACATGTACAGAGAGAAGCACACTGACAGTCCCAGTCCAATCCATTTACTGGAAAGTTGAAGCTTCAGATTCAGAAGTTTAACATCAGATGTTTTTGGCAGGGGAGAAACAAACACATTTATATTGATGGATTTCTCCCCCTATTTTAGCTACACTTTTATCCCATGATTATTTATGTGTAAGGGACTTCACTCTGCTCACCACCCTTACCAGCTGCTGCCTTTCAGGTCCCTTAAAAATATATCCATTAATAGGGATTTTCCAACTCCTCAGAAATGTGCTCTCAATGGAGGACGAGCTGCTTATTTGTAAGGAAACACTTAAATTCCAGGACGAAAATTACCTTAAAGCAATTTCAACTAGTTCCAGATTTTACACTTATTTCTCTACCTGGCTAAAGCATCACAGTGATTGGCTTTAAAGTTTTTTATGTAAAAATGCTTCCAAATCGCTCGGCAGTGGTGAGGCAACTGCTGTGCTACTTCCTTATGTGACACTTTTCTATTGCTCTCTACTTCCCAGATGTTTTATCCCATTCATGATTATAAGAGGATTCCATGTTTTTCTATATTTTGATGATCATATCTGTAGCTCACCTAAACTGAAATCCTGCTCCAGGGACATGTTCAATCAAGCTGGAAGCAGTAAGATGTAAGTGCTGCTGTTGCAATGTTGCTCATCCTTAACTGAGTAGGTCTAAAAATGACTTCCCAGGGAGCTGTAAAGGGTAATAAACATTGCAGTGATGGTGTGCACACTGGCATTGCCAAAAATCTCACTTGCAGTAGCATCACAGGAAACAAAGGTAGTCCAGCTATACTCTCTGGGACAGTCAAATATTTCCAGGGTTGCCTCTGTCCTGCCATCCTCAAATGTTGAAATTTTCCCTCAATTTTTGGAGATTTTTTTAGGGGAACAAAATCCTTGAGGCATTAATTCAAATATTACATTACATTACATTTCTTACACTGGTGCATTGTCTATGCTTTGATGAGTAGAAAGAGTCTTTTTTCCCCTTTCACTCATTCAAAAGAGAGAATGGGCTGGTTCCCCAGGAAAGCCAAGAAAACATTTTCCTGCATATAAAGTATTTTCATTACTTTGAAGATGTTTTCTTTCAGCGGGGAGATTTTAACGACAATGTCACTCCTAAGGTAGGTGAAATAACCTTGTGGGCAGTCGACATTATCCAATTTTATGTGACTGCTCAGTGGCTTGTGCTGCCAACAGAGTTACAACATCCATGAAAAATGGTCTTAATTTTTCCAGGTACAGGTGTGGGTTGTAGATGACTGAGTTATACCCTGCACTATGAATCACAGCACCTACTGCTCTGCTTGACTGTGAGCACAGACAGATGCTAACACACCTTCACACACAGAGATACAAATCTGGGTTTCTCAAGACAGCTCCAGACATCACAGCTTTGGCAGTGGTTCTACACCCCTCTGAAAAGCTTTGAAGATTTTCTTCTCATGCAACATTTAAAAACCATTTTTCTTGGGCAATGTGCCAGGCAGAAAATTATTTAATCACAGAACCTAAAAAGAGCACTTACCATAACAGCTCTCAAAATATAAAGGATATTTCTTAATTTATAGATATTTAAAGAGAGCAACACAAGAGTCACAAATTTGGTGGGTTTTAAGGGCAGAAAGACTATATATATCCTTTTTCCACAGTCTCTGCTATATATCCATGGAAAAATGTAATTTTTTTGTGATTAATTAATTTAGCTCTCAAGACAAAGCTGGTGTAGCATCTATTATTAGTGAATTTGTCTCTGAAAAAGAGCAGCATAGAGAATGAGTTCCTTCTGCACAGAGTGAGTCCCACTCAGTGAGCCAAACACTAATTTCACTACAAGGCTTAAATATGTTCTCCTTCTCCAGGCTATTTCCATTATTGCTTTTAATTTCCTCTCTTATTTTAATGCCTCATTCATTTGTTCCAACAAGAAGTTAAACTTCTAACCATAGGATATTTGTTTTCCTGCTTTACTGGGACTTGATTCTTTCCTGTATTATGAGTTGGGTAATTGGTTGTGCCTGTTTATGCATTTTCTTTGCACAAGTGAAAATTAAAAAAAAAAAAAAAAATTGTAGGTTCTAAATGTGCATGTTTGCATGGCAGTGGGGAAAATTGGCTTGTAGCTGAGAGGGGAGAAAAAGGATCAGTTCTTTTTAAAGGTTAAAAACCACCAAACCACACCCCTGGCCCCATCCCTAAGAAACATTAATAGTCTCACTAGAGATTGATCTGGAAAAATTCATACCCAAAAACAATCACTTGAGAGTAGTGACTGTTCAAATACTCAAAAGTATTTGTATTGGTGGTGCTTAATTTTCAAAACAGGCACTAGGTAAGATTGAGAGCTGTGCAAAAGAAAATAAAAACAGTAGTAAAAGGCAATGAATACATTCTGCCAGAATAAATTTTTGAAGTTCCCTTCTTCCTTCTGTTCTTAAAACCCAGCAAAGTGAAACATGAGGAAAAAAATGAAAGCTACTTGAGTAAAAAGTACATCTCTTTAAAATATGCAAATCCTGTCTGGAAGGAAAATAAAGAAAAGAACAGCATATCTGAGAAATTAAGTGAATACTTAAACAAATGCCATATAAACACACTAAAGCCTTTAAGAGCAGCTTGCTGAAAGAATATATGAGTCAGAAAAAGTATTCCCAAACACAACAGAAGCAAGATGTCTGCCAGGGAATATGTTGAGGGCGGAGATTAAGAAAAGATTAAAAGATTGCTCAAGGAAGAATGGGTCAGAGTGAAAATATGAAGTGATGGATTTACAAGAATGTTCATGAGGCTAATTAGGGAGGTTCCTATGCCAGCTCCTGGTTTCCATGGGAGATGAGTTGCAGGCACCAGCTCCCATCGGTCAGTCCTGGGAGCAAACAAATCCAAGAGTCTGCTCAGCCTTGGTAGGAAGCAGGGTTTATAAGTGCAGTCTTGCTGGTTTGCAGTCTGAGGGTCTTCAAGTATTTTTCTCTTTCCAAGTTCACTGCTATCTTCCATTCTCTCAAAGTATTTCCCCTTCCTACTATTTTACTCTTCAATGTTTTATGCATTTTTCTATCTTTTTATCACTTGTTTCAAAAGACTAAGAGTCTAATAATGATTTTTTTTTTAACTCCCTGCAGCATGGAGCCAGAAATACCAGGAAAATGGACAAAGCAATTTCTCTTAAAAAGTTCAAGTTAAGCATATCCTGTGAAGCCAACAATTTATAGTTAGATAGAATAAAAGTTGCAGCTGACTTACTGAGGCAAGAGGAATGTCAGATCATCTCTAACAGCTACAAGTCTTTGAGTCTCAAGGGCTGTTTTGTTACTCTTTCAACATCATGAGAGTGGAGGAATTTGAGCCTCAGCTGCTTTGCATCACTGCAGCCCCACGGGAACAAGAGGCAGTTCCAGCAGGCTCATCCCTGCAGGCATCCTCACACTTGACTTGGTGCCCCACCAGCCCCCACCCCACAGCCACTCACAGCTCCTCAGCCAGCTGAGCCTGGACGTGATGCTCACCTGCACATGAGAGCAGGCTCACTGCCAGGACCTGCTTTTGGATCCCAACAGCTTTTAGAGAACGCGTTTTAGAGGAAAAGAGACAGTAAGAAATGTATAAGTGAGAAACAAAACATGTTACGCTGTAGTAAATGCACTGACAATGTTGGTGAGAGCAGTAAACAAAGACCATACACCATATGTCTTCCAGGTGGTGATTTTGATCTTGTTTTTAGTAACATTTTAATCAAGAGGAGCTGAGATCTGATTTACTGCTTATGGTTGGTGAGACCATTTCTAAGCCTCCTTTGCGAGTCTCTAATTTGATTTGTCTGGATTGCTAAATGGAAAGATTTGCCTGATTTACTTCATCACAAGGATGCTTCCTGACATACACAAGCATGTGGTCTAATTTGAGAGCATGCAAGGCTGTAAAACAGTCCTGGCTGTGGAATGGGATCTCACTAGAAAAAGGAGTACACAGTCACTGCTTTAGGAAAAGTAAACAGAGCTATTATTCTGGGTTTCACTCCATTTCCACAATGCAGACAGTAATATTAAACTGATGCTGCTATTAAAGACAGTTGCAAAGGCATTTCCTGCAGGTTTTTTGGTAGGAATTCAATCTCCTAAGGCTTTTGATGGACATATAAAAACGATTCTGTTGACTCTGCTTTTAATATTCCAGTCTTGGAAATGAGTCACCTGGCTGTGAACAGCTGGTAGCTGTGCAGACATCTGCATGTGCTTTCACACCAAGCTGCCAGGAGGGAGATCGACCTCTCTGGCCCAAAGAGGAGAGCAATTCTCATCAGCCTGGCTCAGGGGTGATAACTGGTTCAGATGGACAAATCCTGGCCAGGTTGTTCATACTGCAAGTGACATCAGACTTATTTATATGAGTAAAACAAACAGAATCCTCTGGTAGATGGCAGGAGGATTATTTGCTTTATGACTGAGGTCCAAGATCTGCAAGCTTTTACAGAAATTGGAATGTACAGAGGTGTTTTTTTTTTTTTTTAATGAAAAAGAGAGAATGAGAGGGGAGAATTCTTCCTGTGTGTACTTGAGGGATCCTAGCTCTGCTAGGTTGACAATAAATGCTTTCTCCCTCAAAACAGCTTCACATATTAATCATTAGTCTAATGTCTGTTTTCCAGCCGTTCTGGAAAACTACAATGCACATTAACTAGGACCTCTGTTTCTGTTTTAATTGTACTTTTGATTTTTTAATTTATATGTCACTCAATTTCTTACTCAGTTTTTCCTACACTCTGCAAAGGTATGGTCACTTGAAACCCTTTTATCCACACAGGATCCTCTCTTTCTCTGTATTTCCAAGGGCAATACAGAGGAAGGGACCCATCCACTGGAGTAAATGAGGTCCCCAATCTGTACTGCCTTTGCTCCAGTAGATGTTGGTTCGGTTTTTTAAAACACAAAATTAAAACTAGCAGGAGAGAGAAAGTAATGAATTGGTTCTCAATTTTGAGCTTTCAAGTGAGATACAAAAATGACAAAGCATTTAATTAAGGTTTTTTTTTTTTCCAACTTGGGTAGTCCACACTACAGAACAATATCATTGCATAAANTTAAAACTAGAAGGAGAAAGTAATGAATTGGTTCTCAATTTTGAGCTTTCAGGTGAGATACAAAAATGACAAAGCATTTAATTAAGGGGTTTTTTTTCCAACTTGGGTAGCCCACACTACAGAACAATATCATTGCATAAAGACCTGCAAACATATGCAGTTACTCTGATGTTTACTTCTCTCTTTTCTGAAATTCATCTTTTAGGGGCTTCCCATCCACCCCATTTCTACATGTATTTTCATAGAAACAACTTCCATATTTTTTATTTTACTTTGGGGAAGGGGCCTTATATATTTCTAGACTAATGGACTACATATTTCATAGCAGTATTTTTTGTACAATTAATAAGATAACTTTTTTGGGGGAATATTTTGAAAAGCTGTTTCATCAGATTTGCAGCATATTGCTGAGTCTTAGCAATTTAGGGTGATAAAAAATCTTTTCTTCTGCCACAGTAAAAAACCAAAAGAATGGATAAATTGTCCAACCACAGGTAATACAAGTTTTCTTCTTTAAAGTGGTCCATGGGCCTGTTTTGTTTCACATTTCTCTGCACAAAGAGGCAACTTGCTTAAAAAGTTTCATGTTCTCTAAAAAAATAGCACATGTATTGGCTTCTCATTTTGATGTGCTGAAAGGTCCTATTGCATAAGAGATTTGGGGCAGCAGCAGCAGGCGAGAGGCACAGCATTTATATTTTAATTAGCTCATGCTAGCAGTTTCTTCAGAGGTTACTAAATTACTATTTGTCCACCTACATTATTAAAATTTTGCGTCTTTCCATTTCAAGGACTCTTTGTACCTCCTGAAAACTGTATTCTGCATTTGCACATTGTTTTTAAGTAATGTTCTTAAATAATCCCAAGAGATAATTTTATAAATCTGTTGAGTGCCAATTTTAATTACAGAACTTTAGGAATCAAACATGTTAAGATTCTGGGAAAGTACTATTTTAGTGACAAAATGGGCTCTCTGGATCTTGTCTAATTTAATACATTTTCTTCATTTGTGGGTTTCTTCAACATGTTTTCAGCAATTGTATTCTCTCCTTCAAATAAATTCTTAAATTGTCATGTTCTGTGAAAAACCCCCCACTGTTTTATTAATACCCTATTTCACATCACACTGATTATGTTAATAAGAATAAATATTTTTACATAAATACATACCTCTGGGGTTTTTTTGCTGTAGTGAGAATACATTAGAATCTTGAGAACTTTCTTTTTTCTGGAAGCATTAATATACTAAAGGAATGTGAAATCTTTGAAGCAAACTAAAGATATAAAGTACCTCACTAACATATATGGATGCGTGCTGCACAGACCCTTCCAATAAGACAATGAAATTGGAAGTCCTGGAAGTGCAGTCATTTGGCAAATGGTTTCTAATGTTTTGGGTTTTTTCCTGGTATTGATCTATTCCCATCCATTTGCCAGTGCAGAGCTATAACCCCCATGAAACTCTTCAATATTTGATTGTTGGTTTGCTCCTGGAGGATTCATGTACCTGCCAGTAGCAGTGCAGACCCTGCTGGCAGCTCCAGGAACAAAAGGAAGGATTCTGGTGGAAATATATTAACTTTTCTGCAGCAGGACACTTATCAGGACTGACGGGCATGCAATGCTCAGGCTGCTCATTCTCCCCTCAATATAAAGTTTTCTGTGAAAGGAAGCTGGAGCATTAATGAGATATTAATGTTGTTAAATGTGGGCATGAGCCTCCAGTACTTTCACACTGGAGCAACCCTCACCCAAAGAGTCAGATTCCTGAGCTCAAGGAGGTCCCTTCAGTCAGACTGAATCCAAATAAAACTTCCCCTTCAAATTATTGTGTCCTTTCATTCTGATACACATGGGGGAAAAGAGATTGCAAAGTTTTGCCCTGATTTTATTGCCCAAAAGATCTCAGCAGTTTGGGAATTTTTTCCTGTTAGAGTTACTAAAGGGTTGCAAAGCACAAGAATAGGTTTTCTTCTTACTTTTAAATTGGAGAGCATAGATTTATAGAACCATTTAGGTCAGAAAAGCCCTCTAAGATTCTAGATTTAATCCTAGCACTGCTAAGGCCACTACTAAACCATGTCCCCAAGTGACACATCTACACATCTCTTAAATCCCTTCAGGGATGGTGACACAACCACTTCTCTGGAGAACTTTTTCCAGGGCTTGACGCCCTTCTCTGTGAAGAGATTTTTCCTAATATCCAACCTTAACCTCCCCTGGCACAACTTGAGGCTCTTTCTCCTGTTGCTTGTTATCTGAGAGTACAGACCAACCACACCTGGCTACAACCCCCACTCAGGGAGCTGTAGAGAGTGAGAAGGAGCCCCCTGAGCCTCTTTTTCACAAAGCTCAAACCTCCCACCTCCCTCAGCTGCTCCTCAGCAGATTTCTGTCCCAAACCCTTCCCCAGCTCTGTTACCCTTCTCTGGACCTGCTCCAGAACCTCAATGTCTTTCTTGGAGTGAGGGACTCAAAACTGAACCTGGGATTCAAGGCAGCCTCACCAGTGCCTGGTGCAGGGGGATGATCTCCTCCCTAGTGCTCTGCAGTATAGAGCTACAAATCCTGAAATGGATGCCTTAACACATGAGCAGTTTTTTAGATTAGAAATAATGGATTCCTGGTGAGCATCCTACCCCAGTGCACTCACAAGGTGGACTTTATTACCCCAGAGTCACTGATCATGATTGTAGCAGCACAATAGCCAAAAGTCAGAAAAAAGTCTTATGTTGATGACAGAGCCACTGAAAATGAGGGGTTTAATGACTAATTTATATTAGAAAGGGAGACAATGCTCTCTATGTCATGTAAATGACTTAGAAAAATACTGCAAATGACATTGGACATTTATAAACTCATTATGATAATGGAAATCTCAACTTACAAGAGAGTTCCACAAGCTCTACTACCTTTGGCATGATGATAAACTTCATAACAATTTATTGATTGTTTCTCTTTTCCTTTTTCATGAAATTCATCATGTATAGATGCAGCACCAAACCATTAAGATGCAATGCAGTTAAAATTATTTTACAGAGAACCAAAATTTCTTGATTTATACCTTTTATCATTGTAGCAGAACTAGATGTACTGAGTTCTTAAAACAGCCTCTAGAACTCTGCCTATAAAATAGATTGCTCAATTAAAAGACTTACCTTTCTTACAAAAAATGAATCTTCATTTTTTGAATAATCTAATTTTTATTCCTGCTGCAAACTAGAGATTCTAAGCAATCACAGTGTGCAACACAGAAACTTCAGCTTCTGCTGTAATATGCGATGTTCAGTTCCAAGCATTTATTAACTGGAGAATGACAGTGATCTGAATCTATGCATAGCTAACACATCTGGCAGTCTCTGCCAGTCTTACTTCCCCACTCCTCAAACAGCAACCCAAAATTTAATCAAACATGTAAACTGCACAACAGCCTGAACACTCTCAGCCCAAGGAAAAAGGCACAGTGGTGAGTTACCTTAAATTCAGTTTCAATGTTGGCTAGCCTGGCCAATTCATTGCTAAGCTCTAGAGCAGTAAGGACAGGGTCTTCACTGGACAGAGACAAATAAGCAGCACTGGCTAATCCTTTGTAGGCATTCATTCTTGAGCGAGAGTGACTAAAGGAGTCTTTCCTCTGCTTTTCCATACATTCATTGCACTTGCAGAAATAGTCATGTGGCCTTTCAATCCGTGCACCTTTTAGAAGTAAGATGTGAACAATTTCATACTCCTGGCAGTGAGCAGCAAGTATGATGGGAGTAATGTCGTGGGAGAACCGAGTTCCATCTTCATCATAAGCATAAAAATCATCATCCCTCAGTTCCTGCTCGAGAGGGCTGAGTGTGAGGCGCTGTCCTTGTGCAAAAGCTGGGTGGTTCAATATTGCTTCTACAATCCGCACGTATCCTTTGCTGATGGCCAACAAAAGTGCATCCCCAACTCGAGCGAGATTTTCCTTCTTGAGGAGCAGCTCTGTCACTTCCAGGTGCTCGTTCCCTACCGCTAGCTGGAGGGCGTTTTGTCCCATGTAATCAACACAATTGAAGTTCAATGTTTTGGATTCCTCCAGCATTTTTCGCACAACAGGAATGTTGCCATATTCTGCAGAATCGAGAAAATGCTCCTCCTCTGCAGTGAGGCTGGTGCCTTTCTCGTTGAACATGTAGGCAGGGCCCCGGATGGCCTGGCGCCGGCCCTTCTCCCGAAGGGTCGCGTGCCTCCGATGCATGTCTTTAGAATTGCTGTGTCTCAACCTGCAGAAAACCAGAAAGGAACGTTGGTTATACGCAAGCAGAGTCAGCATTTCACAGAACCTGAAATAAGGTTGGAAGTGTGTCATTATGACCAGGTCTGGCTAGCTTTTTATGGCCTGAGCCAGTTCGTTAAAATCGTTTAGGACACACATGGAATAAAGATTAGCTTTTGAATGAATGACAAGTGCTCCTGTGATTTGCTCACCCTTCCTGACTGCAACAAGGATGCTCAGCACATTCTTGACTTGATAAAGGGAAAAAGAAATGCACGCACACATAATTTTCCATTTGTTTGTTTAGAACATCATTACATCATATTTAGCATTGATATACACAAGACAATATTTCTCTGAACTACTCTTCTTGAATTTTTCCTTGAGGGCATGAGTCCTAAAGAAAGATAGCAGGACTATCCCTTGTCAATAGATCCTGGATCGGGCCAATAAACTGTGTTCCAGAAAGTTTAAACCCATGTTTCTAATTTTGAACACATGGTAACAAGGATAATTATATTGCATATTCTGAAAAGATTCAGCTGATACAAGCAAACCACCTATTCATTCCCTGCTTTTTTTCAAGGTACATAATACCATTTTTCTGTTTCCTGATCTAGAGCAGTTAAATAATGAACTGTCTAATTTCTGACTGAAATACAGTTGGCTGTTACTCCAAAAATAAGTACTCAAATCCAGAGGAGAGTCTGAATAAACAGAGGAACAATTCCTGATATAGTATCACGTCAGTCTCCAGTAAGCATCTTTTAGAGAGCTACTGCAGAAAGAAATAACAAAGGTCTCTCATCACAAACAGAAGGCAGGAGAAAAAGGGTCATAAATTTCTCCACTAATTATTTGGCTGAAGTGCCCTTCACTTGGAGCTGGTGAGATGAAGACAAACTATTCTTTTTTCACCTTCTCTGGAAGCCCAAAAGAAAGGTATGCTATGTGCAGTTGGTCTCATGGGTGAGAAAATGCACTGTTGTATGCAACAAACAGAAATCCTAAATGTATCTGTGCCTTTAAAACGTTAACATTTTGCATTCAATGTTGTCTCAATGTTGCTCTTTTAAAAAATTTTATTGCAGCAGCATTTCAACACATTCATAGTGCATTTTAGAGTCTAAGCATGTGGAGTTAATTGCCATCCAAAGCCCACAGAATGTGCAGCCTGAGTAAAAAGGTAAAAACAACACCCATTTCACAGAGAGCATTTGCACTCAGCCCAATATCAAGTCCTAAATCACTTGGGTAAAATCTTCAGGAGCCTCTGAGCTGCAGTGGACAGATGTAACAAATAAACAGGTGTTAATGCTCAGTGGGTGGCAAAGGTTCATCCTTCCACACTCCATCTGTTCTCCAAGTCAGTTATGACCTTCAGTCAATGAAAAGTTCCTGTGTTGCTCTGAAAAAATACTACAGAAGTTGCAAAGTGCTGCAGTGAGTGACAAGAGGGAACTGTGCCAGGAGACAAAGTGGAGTAGATACATTGCCTTCAAGAATAGGCAACAAAGGAGCAAGGGAACCAGCAAGAACCTGGTAAAACACAGGGTTATCAGAAACCCAAAATACCTAAAGATCCAGGACACCAAAATTCTCAAAGTAGCTGTTCTTATGGAGCTAACACATACATACGTATCTATCATTTTTAACTCATCACTTCTGTGCTGATCTGGACTGAAGAGTTTCAAACAAATTTTACAGTAATTTTTTAAAAGTTACATTGAAATTTAAACACATTCTAAGAAATTAATTTTGTGACCACACAAGGTTGAAACAGAGATTCATAATAGAGAACCTCTCCTCCTAAGCTTTGATGCATCACTGTAAAAACTTAATAAAAGGGAGTAGGAACTAAACTTATCATCCCAGGCTCCACTGAGAGATAAAGTGCTGTATGAATCTTGATACTATTTCCTTCCAGCATGGTTTGAATTTGAAGAAGCACACAGAGATGAGGGATACAAGAATAATGAAGGAGATATTGTTAAGTGCATTAATTCCCTAGACTGCATGAAGTTTACTACAAGAGAAAACAATAACAGCTAAATGAATAAAGTATGTAATTAACATATCTGACAGGGATATAGAGTTCTCTAAAGCTGAAAAATGCCTGGGGTAAAACTGGGGACCCTTTGAAGTCAACATTATAAGTTTCATTGATTTCAGTGGAGTCCAAATTCTGGAAACATATGCATACACACATATATTTTCCTCAGCAATTAGCTTTCATCTCAGAAACAGTTCCAGCGAGGCCAGGACAAGTAACATATGGTTAAAATGAAGTGTTTAACCGTATGCACAAATGCTTTTCTAAACTGGAACTCCTGTCCTTAGCTATTCAGGACAGCATTTACATTTTAAACATGTAGTGAAACCTTGCTGAGTTCAAGCAAGGACTACACGTGCAAATAAACACTTCTGAACGGCGACTTCATTCAGTGGGGAGTTATAGAACCAGAAAGCATTTTAAAAATTTAAAGCCTTGGGAGTTCCTGAGTGTTGAATTAAACCTCTTAAAATGTTTAGCCACTTGAAAGGATGAGCTGGTGATGACTTAAGCCATCATTGCTTGGATCAAGTGGAAACCAGTCCAGCTCAGGGAGGTGCTCAGTGATCACCCATGGGTGCAGCAGGATTGCACAAGCCTGAATAATTTAGGGTAGTTAATTTTATTAGCTGCTTCAAGCTGGAGGAATTCCACTGGGCTTTTTAGATATTCAAAGCCCAAGTATGGTAAGACATTTGGCAACCTTATACTTGTTGTTATATTTGTCACTACTGGAAGCAACTCAGAAATATCTATCATTTCCAACAGTGAAGAATCTATTAGACATTTCTCCTGATATAGCAATACAGTTCTTGATACTTTACTTTTTTTGTTAGAAAAACTTTTCTGTTCAGGTATGTTATTACCTCTAAAGGACAACCCAGATAGATGGGACAGATAACCTTATATTCACACCCAAAGTAAACACAAACCACATAAAATATTACTGTTGGCCTAGTTAAGATTTTTGCTTGAAAAAGAGGTTAGAATTTGGCCTAGAGCTAATTCACACCTGTTTGTTGTATATGTAATAACATGCCAGAAAAAAAAAGGACCTTCATTTCACTTTCTTCAATTCAGAGAGAACATGGGTTTCATACACAGTTTCTAACAAGAGAAATTGCATCAGAAAAAGAGGAAACAGGAAAGAACACCTGCTCTTCAATGAGACAACAACAATATTTATCTTACAATAAATGTTCTGCAGGAATGTCCCTACAGCACAGAGCTGATCTCCACTCCCTGCAGGTAAGGGCAAGAGCACCATCATTCAGAGGGCTTCACCTCAGATGAATTATAACCTCCCCCCTTTGCTCATCAGCTGAGAAGATCAATATCTCAGCTATCACACTTTATCATCTTTATAGAGAAGTAGAGATGAATAAAAAATTACACATTTAACTTTGAATAATTTCATTAGACATGCTCAGCTGTCAAACCCCCTTCTGAAAAAAAAAAAAAGAAAAAGTTATAATTATGCTTGACCTGAGCACTGACTCATGACAAGAGAGGCAGTAGTGCAAAGAGCAATGTATGCAGTAGCTGAAGCTCTTGGAAACTGAACCCTACTGCAATGTCACGACTGTACTTGACACCTTGTCCTATCCTGCTTTTCTGATTTAGAACTAATCATATTTACTGAGTGTGTGTAATGTGCTCACTTAATAAAAGTAATTGTGACTTGATTGCATTTATCTTACCATTTTTCTGCAAAGGTGCTTTGGATTGAAATGACTCTGTATTTGCATACTTTACTGAGACAGTTAATGATCAAATTCATCAGGCACTGCAGTTAAATACTGTGTTTTTCTAGGAAAGGATGCCAATGCATGTAGTGCTCTTGGAGACAAAATGGTCCAGGAAAAGAAAATTAAAAATTTCAGGGCCTGATTACTGCTTGCAGCAAAGCACATCCAGCTTTCCATGGCTGAGGGAGCCACAAGATGTCTGGACTCCTGTGGGGAGTGGAGAAGAATAGCTCTTTCTGAAAGGTGATTTAGCTCATAACAAATCTTCCTCTGGGAGCATTTCAGTTTCTAATTAAAGTGACTAAGAGCAGTTCCTTGCAATTGGCTCTGATGGTGCTGAGACACTCAGTGTCTGAGAAGGGAACATGGCCTAACATGAGATTTGTTCTTAATGAGGTGGAATTAGAAACACACCGAAGCCAAAACTCTCCTTTTTTAAAAAAAAAACCAAACTGATCTAAGTGCTGACATGCAAGACAGGGTGGACATAAGAAAGAAGTTGAACTGCTTCACATTGAGCTTATTCCAGCAAATGGCCTCTCCTTAACCTCCCTTTCCACAGTGCTCCAGGCTCAGCCATTCAAGACCTTCTGCTGTCTCTCTAGTGGCACACAAAAACCTATGGAAGGGCAGGGCTACCACTTGGAGCTGGGGCTTGGAGAAAATGTTCAAAGACCCAAGTGCCTTAAAAGTCTGAACTGGAGTTTTTACACCTGGCTTTGAACCAGAGTTTTAAAAGTGTGTAGAAGAGGTTGAATAGTACCTCCTTGAGTTTTTAAAACATCTGAAGTCTATAAAAGGTATTGAAATTGATAAGTATTAGGAACTGCAGCAGTTCTGGAATTCTCAGAATGATATCAGCCTTTACAAGTCTTTAAGCCTAAAAATGGAGCAGGACATTTACAAAGACAGCTTTAGGCACATATGGTCTCTCACTACACTTTGGGTTTGCTTTCCCTAAGTGGGGAGAGGTTGGCAGGAGTCTCCCTGTGCCCTTTCAATGGCCCCCTTTGTCCAGAAACTACAGAAGAGACTTTGGATATGTAACCATTACTATGCTCTATACGCTCTATAAGCACCCATCAGAGCAGGCTTTGATGAGACATTGACTCTGCCTTGTTGAAAAAAAAATTCCGGTTTCTGAAAGCCATTTTGAAAGCACTGCCCTTAGTTCCTGCAGAGCCTCAGAAACCGTCAAATTGACACTTTACTTATTATTTTTCTTTCTACTTACATCAATACTTCTGAAAAGAATCAGGGCACATAAAGGCTGCAGACTCCCTGAGGCCTCTTTGGAATTGACACAGCTCTTATGTATCAAAGGACCATTTTTCTCTGTTAACCCTTGGTACCACACAGAAAACCTGGCCAGCCAAGACATGCTATAAACATGAACAAAAAAGAAGGAAATTGGGTTCTAAAAGCAAACACAAACTGATATAGAAATCAATCAATTTAAAAGAATAATTCAAATTGTTCAGAGTAAAAATAGTAGGATGTTTAATCTTTTAATTAAAAATTGCGAATTATTTTGAGGTATACTCCAGACTTCAGGCAAGGGCTGAATACAACTGCATACATTTATTATCCTGTATACAACAGGCTACTCTGGCATTCAAAATGCTGCACAGGCTCATATTGCAAGAGTCCTCTGATACCCCCTTTTCCCCCAATATCTTAATCAGCCTTCTAAATCTCACCTTAAGTCAAACTTTTTTTTCCTGCAAGACAAGACTTTTAAGTATCCTTTTTCACATATTGCTGATTTACTGTGTAAACAGACAGCATAATTTGGGATGGCTGTCTTGATTGACAGCAGCTTATTCTGAAGTTTTCTACGCTTTGGAAAGCTGAAGTGCCACTTCATTTGTTCTTGGATTGTGACCAACATTGAAAACCCCAATTCAACATTGTCAGCAATGTGGTCATTCTCCTAGATGAAAAGATGAGAACAGGTCTAGGATGTATTATTAGATTTTTTTTCTTAATAGATTTTAAGATGCAATTGTTAGTAATATTTAGCCTATGCAGGCAGATATTAATTCATTTGCAGAGTAGCCCTACAAACCAGATGCAGGAAGTAATACCCCTTCCCCATCATTCCCAGCGCTCATACAGATAAAAGAAAAAATTGGATCGAGGTCTCTCTCCTAGTGGAATTACAGGAGCAGTCAGCATAAACCATGCCTTTTCAAATCTTTTTATGGAATGGCATATGAGAATGTTCAGGAAAACAAACCAGGCCTCTGGTACCATTAAAAAATGCTGATCAATGACATGCACGAACATTTTTAACATCTTCATGACATGAAGCATAAGGTCTGAGGACAACAGCCTGGAAACATTTAGGACAGAACA
The DNA here is from genome assembly GCA_013397295.1 of Polioptila caerulea. Taxonomy (NCBI): domain Eukaryota; kingdom Metazoa; phylum Chordata; class Aves; order Passeriformes; family Certhiidae; genus Polioptila; species Polioptila caerulea. The sequence continues at coordinate 552,567 of VYXF01002804.1, read as the reverse complement.
CTAAATCTTTAACAGCATCTACATTTTCAAATCCTCCCTGGTCTCTGATAGAAAGAAGGCATCTCTGTAAAAGAAGGAAATGGAATTTGGTTTTCTATCAGCTATCTTGTGGGAAAAAAAAGCACCCACTGTTTTCAGCTGTCTCACCCTCCTCTTTCTTACAACCTAATCATCAGCATTTTCTTTCCCATCCCATAGAAATGTCATGCACCAATACATGACTTTTACAGCAGGAGAGACGGACAAATAATCACCTTTGTTCTTTTATTCAAATTCTTCTCATGTTACCCTTTTTCCCATTCCTTCCTTGTTTCACCTTAATCTCTGATTGTGAAGTTAGCTAATTATTACAAATTTATCACAGAACACATGAGATAGATGTACCAAAATTAAGGCTATTTTAAAATTCTCTCCCATTGTTCATTCATAAGTATATTTGACCACCAAATGAACTGTCACAAGAAGAATGAGTTCTATTTTTCTTTTATTATTCATCTGGCTTTGGGAACTAGGAATAATTCACCCTCACTTTTGAACCGCTTCAAAACTCGGGCTTGGATCATACTAGAGAACACAACAGAGAAATACCTGTTCATTCATAAATTTTTACTAGTGATGAGAGAAACGAAAAATCTCTAATTGTTCAAGCAGGGGGCAGTGTAACGCTGATTTTCAACAAGCAGTTCTATTAAAAAGAGAAAGAAATGCTTTGAAAAGAACTAGTAGTCTCTGTTCTGGCTGTATTTCATTTTCCCCTACTGACGCAGCCTTTACAATGCTCACTTCATAGTTCTCTCAAGACAGGAAACAATGTGGAGAAAAGGACTCCTGACAACCATTACCATGACTCCATCCATTGAAAGCTGCAACAGGCATGATACAGTGCCTCCTTTCACTTTTTTATTTATCTTTTAAATTTTTTTTTATTTCACCTTTCCCACACTGCTTTCACAAAAAACAAACCCTCAAGCACTTCACCCAGCTGTGAAAGAAGACAGCAGCGTGACTCCAAACCATGTGGCTGGTAACAAACTACAAGCCCTTTGCGTTACACTGAAACCAAGCACAAATTCCAAGGGTAAAAAGCCAAAACACTCTCAAGCGCAGCCAACCCGCCTCACTCTCACCAGCCCATCCTCAGGCTTGCAGGACACCGAGCCGCCCCGAGACGTCTCCAACCCCCAGAAAACTTCCCAGTGCCCAAGTAAGGAGCGGCATTAGAGCGAGGGCGCTTCTCAGAGGAGCTGAGAGAAGAAGGGTTCAGGCAGGGGCACCATCCCCCGGTCAGCATCTTACATGTGCGCGTCGGGGCTGGCTCCGCTTCAGTGCTGGGGCGCGGGGCGGGCGCGGCAGCTCATGTCCGCGGGGCAGCTGTCCGCGGGGCCGGGCGGGCCGGGCGCTGTCCGCGGGGCCGGGCGGGCCGGGCGCTGTCCG
>VYXF01002804.1:496199-543834 GCA_013397295.1 Polioptila caerulea | reverse complement strand
AGTTTTTTTGGGGGGGGGGACAAACCCGGAAAATTACAAAATCACAAATTATTTTTGCATTACATTTCAAGTCAAAGAGATACTTTTCCTTTCTCAAGGTCATATAATTTATACCTGTTTTCACTATCTGATTCTAAAGTATAATCTGTAAATATGGCATCATTTTAAAGTTGAAAAATTCAATATATTTATGTCTTAATATGTTTTTAAAGCAAATATTTAACCACATATTACAGAAACAGACACTTAATGGAAAATCTTATGTTAACACTAAGTTCTCAATTCTAGTACAAATTTTAAGCACAAAAATCTTTGTCACTTCTGTTCCCCAGAAATATGCACTGTTCCTGGCCCTTTCAAAACTACATTTTTGATACCTCTTAGGGAGTGAACACGAACTCTACCAATGACAGTCCAAACCCTCAGCAGTGCCATGATTATCCTACAGGGTTCCAAAACAATCAGATTAATGATATTATCAGTGACAATATCAATGCTGGTGTTCCCTCACCCATTTTCCATCAGAGATAATTTAGAGCAGTTTAGTGCTGTGGGATGCTCAAGGGTAGCTCTGAGCCCCCGTGGGGACCTTCACCAAGGCCTTCTGGCAGCTGAGGTCCTGATGAGCCTCTTGTGCATCAGCAAGGCCCCAAGATCCCAGCTACACTTCCCAGCTCCTCTCTTTTCACAGCAGAAATTAGACACCACTTTAGGATAACTTTACAATGTCTTCAAGCATTTGAAGAAGCTAAGAGACAGAATCCAGATTAACTGTGTGTGTCTAAAAGGTTTTCCACCTAAATATTTGTGCACTGGAGACCATACATAACATGGGACAGATGATGGTCTGCTTCATTCAGTTTTACTTTAGTTGAGGAGAGGCTGAAGTACAAGCTACAAAATAAAAGGCTTAGCCTTTGAAATCAAAGTTTCCATTATATTTGCACTTGAGTCCTTGCAAACACAGAGAGCTCAGACTGTGCTAGTGGCAGCAACATTGCTACAGCAGCAATGCTGTGAATTTTTGTAGTTAGCAGCCTGTCTGTCCTAAAGCACCCTGCTATGAGTTCTGGACCTGAAAGTCAGCATCTCAAAACATTGCTCTGAATCTGGCTTGGTTTTGGCCTTCCTTCCTGTCTGAAGCAAATTTGTAAACAGTGTTATCACTGGACCAAGGCTGTCTGAAGCCCATCCACTTAGGGATGCTGATGTGATGCCAGTGCTCTTGGAGTTATCAGCTAAAGCAAACTGGCTGAAGGTGAACTTGCCAGCAGTACTTAAAAAACTTTACATTTCAAAATTACAAAAAAAATCAGAACTAGCCATTTAAGAGATTTCAAAACCAAAAACATTGTTAGAAACTATACACAAGCAGTTGCTCTTGGAAACAGCACAGTGTGATCAGCAGCATTTGAGAGTAAGGCTCAAAGGCCACACAATGGCCTTTCTTTTGGCTTTGAGACAGTGACAGACATGAAAGATTGGCTCAAGCATGGATCAGTCTCTCTATCCGAAGGAAACAAGTCTTGAAATAACTGAAAGTTTCATACAGGAGAGTAAAGTCCCTCTCAGCAGCCTCTAGAGTCACAGGAGGAGGTAAAACAATCCAGATTAACCACTGAAAGCTGGTGAGTGAAAGGTTTATTAACTGCACCAAATTTAGCCTGGAGGAATCCCATGCATTTGTTTGACACAATATGTCTACACGTTCATTGAACAAAAGAGAAAATTAACAGAGATGACAGCTTAGTTCACAAAACCACTTGTAAATTCCTTGTCCACAGGATATTGAATGAAATCAACAGACTCCACACATTGTATTTATTTAATTTGTTTCTTCTTTGATTTTCTATCCCAATCTTTAATCCCTAATAGTTTTTCTTTCCTTAAATAAAATCCACAAGAGAAAGCTATTCTGTATAATATTGTACTATGTTCATCATGAAGCTTAGATTTGTGGGTACCTCATATTCTTATGTGTATTTTCAGCACAGAAGAAAAAATGAAACAAATATTTTTTGTGTGTGTGTGACTTAGTGCCTTTTAGCAAAAATCTGTATTAAGGTCATCTTTGTTGTGCTAGGAAATATGATTGGCATAGTAGAATTAAAACAAAATCAAACCCAAGAAACTAAAACTAGATGTCAACAGCATTTCAAAAAGTGCTCCAATTTGATACTTGTGTTAAAGGAACATAATAGAAAATAAATGCCAAAGTGGAACGTGCCTGTGGATGAATCCCAGTGAAGACCTCTGAGTGTCTTCCAAGTAACTAATGGTCAGAAATTGTTTGCAGAAATTAGACAATTGCTAAGCCTTCAGAAATACTTTAATAAAGAATATCCATGTCATGCCAGCCAGACTGTGAGCTTCAGATGTGCCCAACAAAGTCCTTACTTTCAGTGATACAAAAACCAGCCTGAGCAATGTGTTACATAGATAACATCTACGGGCATCTTCCTGGGAATATTCTCTGATTCAGTAAAGTCTGGTTTTCTTCTGAGGACAAGTTTATTTGTTCAGTAAGATAACCTCATATCTGTCCAAAATGTACTCACAGAATGAAGTTATTACACAAACATTCATCTGGAAGCCAATTGAAATACTTATTGGTATTTGATATGTGATAGGTGGTAGCTTCCAACATGAAATTCTATTACATGCTGTAAGAAGAGTACAACAAATAATAAACCAACATCAGATCCTTTTGGAAGGCTAGCAGTCAATTACTAGCCTTAAATGCCTATTACCAGTTTGGTCACTGCCTTTGCTTCCTCTTGGATAAGAAAAACTCAAGAAAAAAATAGAGCTTTTATTCCTTTACCTCATCTTTCGTACTGCACACCAATACTTCACTTATATAAGATTTCTCTTATCGCTCTCAGTGCAGTCCCTGACATATGAAGTGAGCTCAGAGATAGGAGTTTTAAGCTGACCACGAGTTTTGATATTTGGATTAAGATGTTGCAGTCTTAATCAGAACATCTTTTCTCCAGCCTTTGCAGACCAGGCCTGCACCCAGAAATGCCATGCCCTGCAGTACTCATATTACCATCTCCATTTCTCATCACTGGTGGATTCAGCACAGGCAATGTGCAGGATGAACTTGGAGCACAAATCCCAGTATGGCACAGAAGATTGGAAGTGTTAGACTCAGCACGGGGCGTTATTTAACTCAACCATAACATAACAGTTCAGAAACTATTTGGAACTTCTCTAGTCAGGGATATTAGATGTGGCATTTTACAATTCTAAAGAGTCAGGATCAGCTACACACTGGTATTTTCACTGGGATTGTTGCTTGGTATCCAAGTAAATCAAAGACATAACACATCACACCCTCTCAGCATCTATTTAGCAACTTTGCCACTGAGGAGTTGAACACTGCAAATTTCTTCAACATCAGTTCAAAAGAGGACAGATGTAACCCAAGTACTATTGCAGTAAATCAGGGTGTGCCAATTGTCTTCAAATGCCTTTCTATTCCATTGCATTGAAACTGCTCCTATCTACTTTGCTTTCTTCATGTGCCTAGAGCATGTATTTCTTGCTCTTTACTATACAGGAAAATGAGTTTTTTGAATTACTCCCTCAGAGCATTTGTTATGCACTCCATTTTAAAGGAAGCCACATTTGAGCATTCTTGAAACCACATACTTGTTTCACGATGAAAACAAAATGTCAATTGTGTCATCTTTGAAAGGCAGGAAAATAGATCTTTCATCGCACCTGGTTGAGTACATCTGTAAGTCATTTAAAGTTACACTTGATAAGCTCCTATTTTGCAAGGAAGGTTGCAAGAAAACAGGATTTATGAACAACAGATACATGACACATTATCACAAGAAAGCAGTAAAAACTTAACATACCTTTCAAACAATGTTGAAAGTCTTGGAAATCTCTCCTGCCCTTACTTCTGAATTTCATGTCAAATCTCTGTGAATCTGACTGGCATGATAAATACCTCATGTTTATATTCTGATTTTAATCTATGTAATAATCAACAGTGACATTTAACAAATTCACCTGAGGTGACTGAGTTTTAGGTAATTTGGTCTGCATTGCTGATTGATAAAAAAATATAAATATTCTAATAGAAGAGGATCAACTATGACACTAAAATCTTTTTCAAACATCATTACTGAAGCGTATTGCATTCTGCATATAAGGCAATATAAAACAGTATGCACTGAACTCGCAGAGCCAGCTTCTTTCTGGAACATATCTGTGGTTATTTAATATCTCTGCTCCACATAACGCTCCCTGCCCTTAAGAAAGGGATGGTTCCAGCTAAAAGACATTGGTAGAAGAACATTCTCTTCTTTTTTTGATTAGAGATTTACCTGGGAGGAAAAATATGATCACTGAAATAGTGGTGGAAAGTAGGTTCACTCTTTTCTCCTTTCTCATGCTGTTCAGCTTGGACTCAGGGATCAGATAACTATTTATTCTTCAAACAGTGACACAACTACCCAAGTAGGTTAGAGGATGGATCCATATGTGGTAAGAGCAGGAAAAGTGAAAGAAGATTTCTTTTACTCAAACACAGGTTGGGCAGATGACAGTCTGACAAAGTATGTACCAGTTTTTCAGTGAAAACATTTAAAATTAGGATTTTTTTTTTTAATTACTGTAATTTATTTTAGCCAGTTTGGCTTATATTCCTCTAACCTACTTTGTTTAGATTATATATGAGCCTTCTCATTAGACCTCACGATTTAATTTCTCCCCAAATTAAAGCTAAGTTCAAGGAGTGGAATAAATAGCACCACACATAGTTCATATGCACAGTGCTCTTCCCAAACCTCAGTATGCCAGCCTGGGAGCATTCTTACACTGTATATTATTTTCAGAACTGCAGATCACATTTTAGGCATAATTTTTGTCTTCACTTTGTGCTTAAAAACAAAAGCTCTCCTAAGGAGGCCTTTCCTAATCGCTGGGGAGAACAGTCATGGTAAGAATCCCCTTTCCTGCCCAGCCTGATGCCCCTGCAGACTGCAGTTACTGCACAATTGATGTGAACAGCCCACTTACCTGTCAGAGTTTGTACTGTTTGCCTCCCTCCTCTATTTACTGTTCAAGAGAAGCAATCAAGGGAAGCTATGAATGATAAGGTTTAATTAAGCTGCAACTCCATTAACTGAGATCCCCCAGGAATTACCCAGCAATTATTCACCTGCAGCAGGTCATCCTTCCTTCTGTCATTTCCACCTGGTGAAGAGAGCTTGCATTGATCCCCCACAACTCAGCCTGAGCTTTGCTTTTCCACAGGTTTCCCTCTACATGAGAAGCTTGTTGCTGTAGCAAATCTCTGCCTCCTTTCTGCACCTCCTGGGGGTGGGATTCATCTTACCTGGCATTATGGGTTTACAGAGAGAGGATGTAATGGCAGTCTGAACTGGACATACAGTCTCTCTTTGCTGTCAAAGGAAAGAATCAAGCACTCCCAGGGTGAGATGTGCTTTGGTTAGATGCCTTAAATTTATTCCCAGCATACCTCTTCTCCTGACAAGACATTAATGTAGATAATGATTTAAGGTATAGTTACAGACATCTGAGTCAAAAAGGACAAATCTCACTTTTAAAGGATCAAGTTACTATTTATAAAATACCTAACCTGTAGTAGATGAGGCTCAGACTGAACTCTTGCCACAAGATGATTGTCCTGCATGCATCCATCCAGCAAAATAAACCTGAATTTGGAGAGTTAACATTTGACTAACTTTAGAAATAAGTTTATTCACCAGATGAAGATGTCTTTCATCTTCCTTAACTTCAGAACAAATGTTTAGGGGTTTTGCATAAAAAAGACAAAAATTTTCTAAATTTCTTTCAAAAGAAGGGCTTGATAATTTGCAGGCTATTTACCTAGCCTATTGTCTTCTTGACCCAAATCAAGCCTGACAGCTCCTTTTTGATTTGGCTTTTGTTACAAAACCTTAGATTTGTTCAGAAGCCTTTCCCTGAAATATTACCGCCCTAAAACTTCCTCTGTCTTGATACTGCACTTTATACCTCAAACTGATTTCAGTCCTTCTTGCTGGAGCCAGCAGTCAATGACCCATCATTTTTAAATTCTTCTTTCAAGCTCAGCCAAAAAAATTGCAGTCTCAGCTCTAGAAAAGTGAGACTAAACTGCATGAGCATGAAACCTGATTGTTTTAACTCTCCTTTTATGCCAACCAGCAACAAGTCCGTCTTTTGCGAATTAATTGTCTGGGTAGATGTCTGCTGTGCAAGAATATTTCCTGCAAAAATTACTCAAATGTAATTACTGTGGATTCTGCACTTGCAGTTGAGCTTGCACAGCTTAATGAATAACACATGGTGGCTGATGCTTTATCTATTATCATGATTTCACAGTGGTGATTGGAATAAAGATTATTGAATGAAAATCCTTTTTATAATGATCATTTAAACAAATAGGCAGGTCAGATCTTCTTGATCTTTACGAGGCTTATTTGTGCTTTGTCTGGAATCAGCAGGAGTTTTGTGACAAAAGTCCTGAGCTTCAGTAAAGTTTCAGATGACGCAAGGTTAATTTTTTTATCTTCTAATGATCACACACCAACTGAGCATGATTGGGGTGCACCCATGACCCCAACACAGCCTTCAGCCTGGCACAGCCTAACATGCCATGGTGGAGACAAGAGCCAATGCTTCCTGCAGGAAACAAAATGAGTCTGTGTTGCTCTTGGAGTCATCTTCGCAGACCTGGCCTGAACCTTCTCTGGAAAACAGTGACAACATGTCAGCAACACCACTACAAAATGCTGATTTCATCAGTGGTGTAATTTTCAACTCACCTCAATCTTTAGGAGGTGCTTCATTGTACTAAGACAAAGCTTGCTGCCAGGACTCATAAAATGTGTTATTAAATGAATCATCTTTCTATGATCACTTTTATTTGTTAGTGTCTGTGCATCTTAAAACAGTGGGAAAAGAATGTTCTCTAAACTTTTGCCATATGCATTCTGTCCACAACCAACTTTGATAGCCAGATAAAAAGCCCTTATCTCCCTGAAACACAGGTAGGCAGTCTTGTCAATAAGAGATGATTCATGAAAGCCATTTGCCTTATGCTGTTCTTCAGAGAAACTTGGAAGGATGAGAAGGTGCATCTTACAGAGATTTATCAGGGTGATAATGGGAGAAGAGACAAATCTTTTTCATAGTTCTAATGGAAATCCAGCACCATTTTCCCCACCAGTTCAGAATTTTAAGAGAATACTCAAAGGATGACTGGTGGGTTTGTCCATCTGTGCAGTGCACACAGTAAATTGGAACCTGGGGGTCTGTTTAGCAGAATCTCTGGCTCAGTAGCACCAGTAAATGACCAAAGGTCTAAAGTAAAACTAAACCCAGTAAGCAGAAGGAGCACAGAGTTTACAGGGCTTCCCTTGAGGCTGATTACCCACAGCACATCCAGATATTATGAATGATGCTCCTCCTGAAGCTTTCCTGTCCATTTTTTCTCATAAATAAAGGTGCTGAGTTGATAACTAGAGACAGATTTATGTATTTTGGTTCACATTTATGACAAGATCTATTTTTTTTAATGTTTTTTCATGCTTATTTTGAAAAAGGCTAACCATGGTCAGAGCCTAATGCTTCCTTCCTCTGCTGAGAGGTTTCCATGGAAAGATTTAGAAGTTAGCACTGAAAGCCCTGTTCAGGCTCACATCGAGGAAATGCCTGTTTAAAACCTTTTTCTAAAGAGTTTTCTTTCAAGAAATGGGAGTGTTTTTAGCTAAACCAGCCTGAGTAATTTGTACAGACAGAGGTCACTGTGTCCACTTTATGCTTTCAGATTTATTTCAGTTTTGAGAAACTGTGCACACCACCTGCTTCTCCAGTCTGCTGCTTTAACTATGAGAAGGGTGAGAATCTTTGGCCCTTACTCACTTTGAATACTGAATCAAACAAAGAAAATCTTCTTGCTTTGTTCACAATAAGCCTTTCAAATAATAATGTTTGGACTGTAAAAATAAAGAACAGAAGAGTAATTATTCCTTATAAAAATGCAAAGACTGTAAGATTGTTTTAGTCTGTCAAAACCTAAAATAAAAAAGTTTCAAAGAGGAATGTTTTTGCAACATTTGTTACATCAAATTTGAGTCTATTAGCTGCAAGGTGACTGCCAAACCAGCTCCTGTCTCTAAGAGGAAATCCTGAGCAAAGGTCCCTAGCAGCTTGTGTGTGTACTTCATCTTGTTACACAGAACAGGGAATCCAGCACATCACTGCTGCAGCTTCATTGTTCCTGGGGCCAAGATCAGAGCACTGCAGCACTCACTGTGTTGGTTACAGAGCCCTCTCTTCCACTACAGCAAGTGGTGCCTTGGAGGCTGCCCAGAGCAGAGGCTAGACAAGGTTAAGAGAATAAAGTGAGTATTTATTAAAGGCCTTCAATAGATACACCTTGGGCAGCCAAAAGCCTCCCAGAAGCTACATCCAGGATGGGCAATGGTCATGAGTTTTTCAGACAGATATAGGTTTGGTCCATTTGCATATCTGAGGTTAATCCTCCAATTAAGCTTCAGGTAATGAAGTCACATTCCCCCAGTTTGCTCCTCCCCAATTCACTTTTTTTTTGTACTTTTCAGGGCCTGAGGCTGTAGAGGGTCCCTGAGTTTCAGACCTAGAGGAATTGTTTTGTCTGACCAAAATGTGAAGACAGTTAACAAACACTCTACATAGAGTTTAGAGTTATGCACTAATGCAGTACAGGATTTGAAAAATATAAAGGCTAAAATCTTAAGGCATCACAAGAGCAACAGAGTATTTGCCACAAGACTGGAGCCAACCCTGTGCAGACACATGAACATTGGAATGCAGTTTCCAGATATGGCAACTTGGTGATTTTTTGCTTTGAACTGATTTTCTAAAATGACCAGAAAACAAATCCAAGATGATTTTTTTTTTTTGAGGCTGAAGGGAAAGATACAGCTGCAGCCCCTTGTAAACCTAATGGGAAAACAAGTTCCATATGAACTGAGGAGTGGATAATTATGTGTTGCCTAAGAAAAAGAAAACTGTTCCCTCCTAGAGCTTATTTTGTTTTGAACTTAAGTACTGCTGGTGGATTTCTATTGAGGCAAAATGATGGGGACAGAGGAAACTGTGCAGAAGAAGCCACACAAGGGTTTGTATATAGGAGCAAGAAAATATGCCAAATTAATTTCATAGAATCATAACATTTTTGGGGTTAGAAGGGACCTTATAGATCACCTAGTTCCAACCTGCCCCCCTGGTGTGGTTAGGATATATGGCTATTTTTAAAACCTGTTAAAACTGGTATTTTGGAGACTGTGGAGCAGTTATTTAATGAGGAGAAAGCAATATGGCTTTTAGAGAGGGATTAAGAGTGATACAGAAGAGTCAAAGGATTTCTTAAGGGGAAAAACTTAAGTGCTTAAAGAGAAAAAAATAGTTTCCTAATCATGTTTCAGTAGATAAATACATGGATCATAGAAGGCCAGTGTTGTTCCTATAAACCAACAGCAGTAGACACTGCTAGTGTCTACATCTAGACACAGTAGAGATGAAACAAAACTGCAGGGGGCTTCTTAATGGTGCTTGAAACCAAGAAAAAAAAAAAGCAGCAGCAAAACAAAAAGAAAAAAAAATCCATTTGGAAACATGCAGAGATTGGAAATAATATGAAAATCAGATTCCTCTTAAACTGTGATTACAGTGACAAGAGGGTTTTTCTAGGACGTGCTCCCCCACAGTCTGCTCTGGAGGCAGTCAGAAGTGCACGTCAGGCAGAGTCATGCTGAGGACAAAACCAAGCTGGCTTCAGGTTTGGAAACCCTGAGGTAGCTCAGGGCAGAAAACTCACAGAAACAGTCCAGCATCAGCCTGGGTGGAAAGTAAAGGAATTTCTTGGCTGAACAGAAAATGAGGTAAGACACAAACCCAAGAGAGTCTGGTCACAACAGCTATGAGATTAATGAAAAAAATTTTAACAAGGGCTGCTGTGCTCATTTTAGGTCACACATTTTGAATTCACAGAATAACAGGCTGGTTGAAGTTAGAAGGGACATCTGGAACTAACATGGTCCAAGCCCCTACTCAAGCAGGGCCACCCAGAGCCAGCTGTGCCCAGAACTGTGTCCAGACAGTTTTCCAGTATCTCTAAGGGTGCAGAGCCCCTGGCCTCTCTGTGCCAGTGCTCAGTCAGCTGTGCAGCAAAAATTCATTTCCTTGTGCATTACCAGCCCTTGTAGATGGTTTGGCACTGGACATGTCCTTAATTCCAGTGGTGTGAAATATTACCTTCAATCAACTCACCACATATTTTCCTTCCAGAACTGAGTTTTCACACCTGTAAATCTCAACAGCAAGTCCCACACACAGCTTTAAAACTGGGTAGTGGGTAGGAGCTACTGTTTTTAATTCTCTTCTAACCTTCACTAAACTGCTTCCTTTACACTGGTGCTACAGATACTTAATTTGCCTCTCCAGCATTACCAGTTAGTGGGATTTTATTTTGCTTGCATGTTCTGCCTTTTTTTTTGTTTGTTTGTTTTTTAGGAATTATTGTTTGGGGGTTTATTGTAACTTAATTGTTTTTTTTTTGAATGGTGGAAGAAAACATCCACATCACAGTGATGCAGCACAAATGATGGGCATTGGCCTTGAGGATATCCTGGCTGTGGATGTTGGCAGTGGCTGTGTCTCAGGGGGCTGGTGACAGAGGTGGGCCAGAACAGACATAAGGAAGCTGGAAGCACTGCTAATGGCACAAAATCAGCTCTCTGCTCCAGAAAAATGAGCTTTCTCACAGGACAGACAAATGCAGCACGCAGGGAAGTTGCGTGTGAGGACTTGTGCTTTTACAGATAAGGAACAGACTCACGGCAGGCAGCTGACCTACATTTACAGCTGGAGAGGTAGAGCTGACCCACGGGGAGTTGCATCTAACCTACCAACACAGAGGGAGTGCTACTCAAATGGACCGTGCCTTTTAAAGTGCCAAACGGAGCTGGAGCAGCGACATGGGGACAGGCTTTGTTCCTGCTGCCATACATAAAAAGCAAAGGAGATCAATACTTAATTACCAAGGATTATCTGTAATTGACAACACCCTTTATGTGAAATGAAGTTTGCACAGTTTCCAGTGCAATACACACTCCTTAGTGACTAACAAAGTTTTTTTTGTTCCTTTCCCAATCTCATTTAAGCAATGCCAGCCCCATTTCTATCCTGGTTCCCAGCAAATGGATCAGCTGCTCCAAGGTAAAAATTCTATTCAGAACCAAAAAAGCTCTGCTCTATTCACAGTTTCAAGGCAAGATTGTTTTCATAAACACTAGACTTGTCTGTTTAGAGGTTGGATGTGTTATTGACAGCCATACAAGGCAGGTTATGCAGATGGAAGCGATGCTGCCTTTTTTAGGTACAATTAGCATTTAATTTCCTAGCAAACAATTTCCCCATCATGTTGAGCACCACCAGAGCAATAGGAATATTCAAAAGAATGCTTCATTGCAGATTTTTGCTATTAAAAAATCCCCAAACAACAAACACAAAAACCCAAGCAATTTCTGAACGAAGGGGTATTTTATGCTCTTTTGTTGTTGTTGTTGCTATTGTGGTTTTTTTGTGTGCAGTAATTAACTAAATAAATACTGAATTAACACCAGGTACCACATCAAAAGCTTTAGGAAAGTTTGAACTCTCTATATTTCTCTCATGGACTCAAAAATTTGCATTATTAAAACTCTTCTTGAAGAAGGGAAGTTTGCAGCAAATAATATCATAGAAAGGAGACCAATAACCTCCCTGGCTTTTCCCAGACCACCAGGGATGATTTCTTATTCTCCCCAGCTCCTTTCTGCATGTGTTCAGCAGTCCTGTTGAGCTTCTGAGGGGCAAGAAAGGGAGGATGAACCTCCTGTTAGACTCATTCCAGGTGGTGTTGGGCTGCTGAGGAAAGGGCTGAGGGTCAGCAGCTCATCAGGTCACAAGTCCAACCCCAGGAGTTTGAATCTCTCACATCTCTAGAGGATTATTGTAGACAACTGTTAGCCACATCTCCTTGTTTTGAGAAAATTCCCAAGGAAATTCCTGTCAAAATTGATGTATCTCTGTAAGAAGTTTGGGGATTTGTAGGAGGTTTTCTCCTCTATGAGCTGAGGTCCTGCAGGCTCTGGCTGATGACAGACTGAAGATGACACCCTCCCATCACAAGGCTACGTGATCATTGCAGTGCTTTTGTGATTACTGAGGGGCTCTCTGAGGATATAAAAGGATAAACAGCCTGATTCCTGCTGAATCCTAGCCCAAAATTCATGATCCATAGGAGGTTTTTGCATGGTAAAAGAGACCAACACCTGGCATTGTCATTTACAGAGCTTCTCCATGACAGGATTTAACTACAGTTTGCCACTGATGTCAGCTACTGCTTGAATAGATGGATGTGTCATTTATGCTGCTCTTGCCTCCCACACAATTTCTGCAAATCATGAGCAGTGTTCACTTTGCTGTTCAGTGACAGCAGAATGTCCCAACCACACTGTCTGCTGTGTGTCAGTCTAGTCACAGCAGCAAACACACCCAGAAAAGCAGGCTGTAGGTTTAGAGTCTGTAATGGTGACATTTGGTGCTTGACAGAGCTGTGTTACCACACAGTGGAACTACAGGAGCCTCATGCTGTCATAAGAACTGAAATAACCTACTCTAAAACCCAGTGGTGCTTCCTGTGCTAAAACAAAAGTTCCTAAAAAGTCATCGTGTAACCTCAACTCTCCTTTGCAGAGGGAATACAGAATAAAAAGAACAAATATCTATGGCCTCTAAGCACAGTATTTCTGCTTTTAAAATGCATTAACCACTTTGCAATTTAGGTTTCTTGGTCATGTTTGGATTAGAATAGAGGTGAGTGGCAGCTGCCCGCTTGCAAACAGAAATGTCCACCCTGATGTCCACAACAGGGCAGTTTTACTGCCCTGTACATAGTGAATGAGAATCTGCAAGAAATGAGCTGTAGTTACTTTCCTGTAGTAGAAAATGGCTTTAGAAGGTTTGCAGAGTGACCAGTTGCTTTCTAATTTATTAATATTACTGATCTTTGCTATTATGGGCTCTCAGGCGCATGGTGTGATTGTGAGGGTGGTCCTGTGCAGGCTCCTGTCCAGGAGCTGGGCTTCAGTGATCCTTGAGTTTTCAACTTAAGTTGAAAAATGAACTGTGAAAGGTTCTAACAGCAGGGGTTAGGTTTCCATGGTAATTGGATGTACACAACAGAATTTTACTTCTTTAAGAAATTATCTATAAGACTATGGATTCTGTGTTAGCTACATCCCTGAGACTCATGTGGCCATCCCTAAGCAAAAGAACAAAAAAACTTCAGAGGATTTTCAGGCTTTCTTATCACCTTAAGATAAATACCAAAAATTCAAGTAATTTCAAAGGGAGCTTGAAAAATGCAACAATAAAATGAGAAGTATTGGGCAACTATTCATATTTATTGAAAGCATAAAAAAGATTTATTTTCTGTGTAATCAAATCCACACATAAACATCTGTTTCTACATTTGTATTCCAGTAAAAGTAAATTAAATGACACCAGAATTGATTACTTTTCCTTGTGGAACAGATAACAGCCACAAATGAGTCTATGGAAAGGAATCAAACTATGGGTTCAAGTCATATTGTTTAAAGAGACCAGGAAAATCAAGCAGCCACGTAAGGACAGACTGTGATGGTAACTTTCCTTCCTTTTGCACTAAAAACTCTTTAATTATCTTCATTAGGGTTTTTTTCCTGAGTCTTAAAAGATTAGGAATGATAATGTAAGCCAGTGGCGGCCAAAGAAAAGAGAAAAAAAAAATCTCTTGTGGAGAGAAAGTTTCAGACATTGACAAATCTCCATCAGCTCCACATATGAAAGGATTTTTAATCTGGGCTGTTCCTTTGTGCTGCGCTGCCAGACGAGTCACGGATAGATGGAGGAGTTTGTAGTGCAGCAGACACGAAAACTGCTCCTTACAAACCAATACAGGAAATTGCAAACAGAAATACTTTCTTTAAAGACAAAGACAATAAAGAGTTGCAAGAAGCTGTTCCTGCAATCTCACTTCAGCCTCCCCAGGCTCAGACACTCCTTGCAGCACCCCAGTGATGCGGTGACACAGCCAGCACAGGAACACCCTCTGGGGCTCTGCTCCCAGTGACTGAATCCTGAGAGGAGGCTTTGTTTTCCTTTTTAAAAAATTTCTGCCTTCATTAATATTCAGCCTGTACATGAAAGGAGACAGTGGCATCCCTCAAACATCCCTGGGATTGCACAGAATGTGACTTTGCCTTATGGCATTTACTAAACTTTTGCTTGACTTTGCAACTGAATGTTCTCAAACTGGAAGTTAGCATTCCTGCACCTTTATATTTCAAAGAGAAAAAGGTTTAAACTTCTTAGCATGTGTGGACCAGTCAGATATTCATTGGCTCCCTAAGAAAAGATGCAGTTCAAGCTCTAATCAAGTCAGCAACAGACCTCTCTTGACTCAATAAAGTCAGGCTTTACTTTGGATTCCAGTTCAAGGTCCATCACTGCGTGAGATTTGAAGGAGCAAGTGGCAGCAATGATTTGGGACCTGGGACTCTGGACCAGAGTGATCCAGAAGATTCTGTTCCAAGTACCTGTCCTTGATGTTTGGCTCAGTAGAATGTCCTGCAAAGGGCACAGAAGGAGCAGTTGTCTGGAAGAGCCAAGGTGGGACCAAAACCCTGGGAGAGGAATGAAAGACAAGAGCTGCCACAGGCTGCCTCTGTCGCTGCTAAAACCCCAGCAGGAAGACAGAAACCAAGATCACTTAAAAAATATTGCGAGATGTTAGAATAAGTTAAAATATCAGCATTATTGCTTTAATTTTCAGATGGACTTGGTCCCTGTGCACAATGAGTTGACCTAATGTAAAGCATGGAGCTATGTGATGTTTCTGTTCTCAGTTCTCCCAAGGTGTCTCAAACGACCTCAGAGATCTGCTACAAGGACACTGCTTATATTTTGATCAGATTAGGCCAGCATGATTACCCTTTTTTGGCAAATTTTATAGTTCAGAAATACATCAGCATTTGTTTACTCTGTCTGTGACCTCTAATACAGAGGAAATTCTGACAATTCTGTTCTAGTTTTCAGACAGCAGCAACAGCAAGAGCTGAAACTGAAATTAGGAGCCAAGCAAACCGCAGTATTTTTATGCAGCATCAGAATGTGTCTCCTTAAATTTTCACTTCTTTCCATTGCCATGATGGAAGCTAACACTGAATGCAATAAAACAAACCAACCTGCAGTAAATGACTTGCAAATAAAAGATTCAAAGTATTTTTTCTCCCCAACAAAAAACAATAAATGGAACAGCTGCACTAAGTAATAAAGAAAAAAATATTTCTAATTTATAGAATGTTAAAAAAAGCAATATTCATCCAGTTACTCTGGGGGAATGGACTGTAGTAATAAATATTCTTTAAATATAGCCAGGAAGGAAACAGAAACTGACTTAAAATAGAAAACCTCACTATATAAACATTGCTGAATGATGATGTCTAGATCCAAAACAAAAGGTTCCAGTCCCTGTGAGACAAATGTAAGACTGATTAGTCCAAACCACTGATGTAAGAACAGCTCTATACCACACCTGGGAGAACACAACAGCATTGTGTAGTCCCCACCTCTAATGAATTTCTGAATGTTTAAGATGTCACACACATCTGTCTTTCTTTGATACTTTTATTAGTACAAAATGTTACTTGAAGTATTTTTGAAATTTGACTAACAAGACAAGGACACACTCCCGAAATCACAACCCAACTCTGGCACAGGTAGAAATAAAAGTCACACTGTACACATAATCCCCACATAAGCAGAGTTTTCTGTAGCTGACTGAGCTGGTCCTTCTCAAGGACACCAAAGCTTTCAGCTCCTGAACAATTTGGAGTGCATGACCTGAGTCCTCAGCAAGAGCTGCTTCACTGTAGAGACCTGTCCTTGTAGACCTCTTAATAGAAACACAGAATCTCTTCCTAAGCTGGAGACAAAGAGTTCATTTTTTGAAACACAAAACCAGAGTAAATAAGTTACTATTAATTTTCATCTCTTCTCTAATACCATGAGATCTCTGCTGCAAAGCCTGGTGATGGTGTTTTGGGGCTGGGACACACACACTGAATTTTACACTGAAAGAGAAAACTCATTGGGATGGCTTGTAGGCAGTAGTCTTAAATATCCTAGAGAGTTTGAATAGTTTTGGAAATTATTCTGCATGGGTAAATGTAGGGAGAGAGAGGACCACAGAATTAAAGAGAGAGCAGTGGAACAGGGGAATGAAAGGACAAGAAAGTAGAAGTTATCCATAGGTTTTCCATTTATATACACAAACAAAATTGAGCTTGGATAATAAGAGAAATTTAAAATAACTTTTAGGTACTTAAAACAGTAACACAAATATATCTCCCTGTACATCAAGCAAATGTTCATAGCACATTGTACATCTGAAAAAGGAACTCATAGACAGGAAGTTGATCCGGTTCCCAAATGTGAGAAAATTTAGCTATTTATTTATTTATTTTAGCTGCCTTCCCCACTACAATCTCTGCTGGAATGAACTGCTTGTCCAACCTTTCCAGGTCCTTCCCAGGCCAGCTCATCCCTCCAGCACAGAGCTCTTGGCACAGCTCTGAGCCAGACACAAGCCCTGCCTCCATCTGCATGTCAGATTTCCAAAAACACATCATCATCTTGCTTACCATCCTTCTTCCTTACTGAGCTCCCCAAAACTTTGCTAGGTCACCTCACTGTTTATTCTCAAACCCCCCATTTTTACCTCTCATAGAGATTCAAGATTTTTTGCTCTTGATAGGAGTCTGCTTTCGAGCATGCAAAAATCAGCCCCTGTCATGCTGACAAATACCTTCCTATTACCTTGTTTACTCTCATCTATCTGTCAACATCCATCATATCCAGCACTCAAATTCTTGGAATATTATATTTTTCAGCAAGTATTGTCTTTTTCTGTTCAAGAGACCAGTACAGCTGTGAATTTTAGGTGTTCTTCCCCTTCCCAAAAGAGCTGAGTGAGTTCACAGTAGGTCACATAAGTTGAATTTAATCTCTCATTAGGAAAGGAACCAAAGAGTTTTAATGCAGGATTTTCTCAACTGAGGACTACAGAAACAGAGATTAGAAAAATGCAAGAGAAATTGCAAAACTATTTATGTTAAATATTGATTTATTTTATAATCTGAAAGCAAAATTCATTTGTTTATGTTGAAAAAAGGAAAGATGGCCAGGCTGGACAAGGCTTGGAGCAAGCTGGTCTAGGGGAAGGTGGCCCTGCCCATGGCAGGGGGGTGGAACTGGATGAGCTTTCAGCCCATTCCAACCCAAACCATTCTGTGATTCGATGGAAGGTGGAGGAACATGGCCTGGCTTGGAGCTGAGGGGCAAGGATTGCTCTTGCACCAGGAGGTCTCGTGTCAGCCCAGTGCCACTCACAGCAGGGAAATGCAGATCAGGCATAACCTGCAAAGCTGTACTTTCATGTGCACAGTTTCCCTTGACCCTTTACCTGTAGTATGCAATTAACATTTCAAGCTAGACAAAGAATTATAATTTTGATAAGAAGGCTAGATAAAAGGGATAAAATGTGTATTTTAATTCTGGGTTTTGTTGAACTTATGTTTTTATTTGTGACTTGTGTTTTTTAATTACTTTGGATTACTATCTCAAGAAAATGTCATACATCAATCCCTAGAGTCTTTCAGCTAGAAATCTGAGGGTGTATCTCTAAAGACAAAGAACTGAAATCCACATTTGCTGTGCTATGATCTCTTCAAGATTCACACTGAAGAAAAACAGTCGAACAAGGACCCTGATTGTAAAAGGGCAGATAAATATGTATTCCCAAAAGAACAGAAATAAAAATACAAGCCTGAGCTTCCTTTAGCAGCAATTTCTTTGGAGACATTTCCTAAAACATCCTAGGATTTTCCATCTCTGTAAACTCCTAGGAGGTCACCATCAGGCACAGGCTGCAGAACTAAACCTGTACATTGTAGTCTTAAGTACAAAAACACAGCGAGATGCCAGTTCTTTCCAAATGCAATCCCTCCATACAGCCAGCTGTGACAGTAAGAAACCTTCACTTTATGGAATTTAGAGTACTTTTTGTGCTCTTCATGAAGGTCCAGCAGAGCAAGGCACACCCAGTACTAAACTGCTGAAACAGAGTGCTGAAAATACATCTTTTTCAGTAGATGAGAACTAGGAACAATGGCATGATTGCCCAGGAGACCTCTAACACCTACATTTAATCTTTTTCATTTAGGCATAAAGCTGTAAAACTGTATATTTAGATCCAGCATGAACCCTTAGTAGTTACAGTCAAAACTACACACAAAATACTAACCATGGAAATCACTTTAATTTTCCAACTAGTTATTAATTCCATACTTCACTCTGGGATGTTTTAAGTGAATACAAATTTTTCTCCTCCTGGTCTAGATAGTAAATATGAATCCCCTCACAACGCTCCAGGGACATGATTCATTTTATAAGGAAAGAAGTAATAATACAAGTATTAGAACCGTTAGTAAGAGAAAAGGAACATTGTAATTATTGTTTACAAAATAGGTGTCCTTCACACACTGGAGTCCTCTCAACTTCTCTACTTTTTATACTTTGAGAAAATATTGACTTGATTGCATAAATGTAATGTTCAATTTTTGCAAATACTTGTTTGGATTTTGAAGAGATGCAAAGCAGAAAAAGGCAGGCACTCCTGGGAGAAAGCACAGCTTGAGGTCTGATTTTTTACCTATATCATCAAAAAGATTGTGGTAACAAAATGTGTGGGGAAAGAGGCCCATGATTAGCAACAAATGCTGCCCACAAATCCTGACTTGCTCAAAACTTACCAGGAATTTTAAGAGAACTGTTAAGGTATTTGGTAAAACACTCCCCAAAGGACTTCTCCAAGCATCTTTCTAGCAGATAGTTTCCGTGAATATTGGAGATATCCTGTGTACTTACCAGTTGGATCTCTTGGTAACATGATGCTCAATTACTGCTACCAGTGATCTTCTGCCTCCCACTTCTACATCAGGCCTCCCACACAGACATTCCCCAAACAAGCTCCTAAGTGCAACAAAGAAGATCACATTATGCCTTCATGTTTGGGTGTTAGTTGGATTGCACACAGCAGAATGCCGAGCCCCAGAGCTGAGGGATTTTATCATCACCACAGACATTCTATTCAGTGCAGATGAAACTTCTCTTTTAAACCAGGTGCTGCACAACGTTATAGAACTGAACTCTTGCACAGTGTGTGTGGGGGGAAAGCTCTGAAAATCACTTTTCCTGCAAGGGCTCTCTCCCACCCCTTTGCCTGCACTCTCTGGAGGAGGCACATCCACTGCAATAGGGCTGCCCTGACAGTTCCTGCCAGGTGAGTGAACATTTAGGAAGGAACCAGCTCATATTCTAACACCTTCCAGAGATTGCATCTGAAAATATACCATCCAGACCAAACAACTGGATTGTTCATTAAAATCATCTGATTGCAAGCACTTATCTTTGTGTTCACAACAAAAGAGAGAAAAAGAAAGAAGAGCTGATTTTCAGTCCTTTGTACCATCATCTCTTTCTATTAGAGCCTGCCTATTGCACAGAGATTTGACCATGATTGGTTTCTTTGACATGTATTTCTTTTGCTTTTCATTTGAAAGGAGAAGGTGACTAAAAATTAAATGAATTGTTCATTTAATAGTTGCCCCTGCTCTGAGAAAAGGTTATCCTTTCTTTGGATTCTTTGATGCTGTGTTAACGATGCCTTTTCTTCCATAAGCTTTGTGCATAAAAGGCAAGCTCTTGGAAAAAAAATTGGAAAATAAACCTTCTCTAGTCCACCCCTCCCACAATGGTAATTTAAGAGATAACTGTTTTCAAGATAAAGTTGATTTCTGATAACAAAAGACCCACTATTTAAAATTGGAATCTGAAACTCTTTGCAGATGATTGACAAGAAGAATGGTCCAGCAGAAAGATTGGTTATATTGGGGACTTACAACAATGAAAAATAAAGTAGCAATCATAAATCAAAATTACTCCACTAAACTCTTTCTGGGCTTGAACCGTGTTTTCTTTGTTTGTTCTTTGTTTTAACTATTGGTGCACTAAGACACAGCAGGAATTTAGGTCATCTCATATGAAATTACATCCTAAAAAGAAAAAAAAAAAAATCAGCCAGCCCCTCGCTTCACCCATCCTGTCTGTTTGTAGTGCAGACATTCTGAGTTGAGGTGAGGTATGTGGGCTGTGTGGTTGTTTTCCCCTCTCTTACTGTTCATCTAATAGAATCAAGTTTACTTGTTCTTAAAAACAGTTAGAGGAATGTAAAAAGGACAACAAAAATAAAGATAAGCTTGAGATTAGCATTTATAATTTCTCGGATGTTGCCTTATTCAGGACTATGTTTATAAGAATTTGTAGGTAAAAGTCTAAGAACAATGTTTTAGATTCATATTATTTTTTTGCTAAAGAATGCTTTCATATTCAACAAATTACAGAGCAAATATCTAACAACTCAAAGGTGTCAGCACCTACAATCTCATGACAGAGGTAGAAAAATGATGCCTGATAAGGTTCCTGGCCTAGAAAGAAAGGACATATGCTAGTTGCTTTTTTAATTATTCTTTGGCATTGTTCACGATCTATGAATATATTGATTGGAGAAGAGGCGATAAATGTCACCCAAAGCCCCCCATTAATTATCATTGTTCTTTCTCTACTCAATTGCTCCTATCCTCAAAACATTTCTATTCTGCATGCATACCCTACTAGACAATGGTATGGGAGTACTGAGTAAAAGAGATGGAAAATAGGTGAAAAAATAAACCAAAAAAAGTCAGACATGGCCAGGAGGTGTTAATGCCATCAGGCTGGACAGGAGGCTCTGGAAAAATCTATTCAAGAAGAGTTTGGGTGCAGTGCAGCAGCAGCATACTCAGAATTGCACACCAGACAAAGGGCCTGCAGTCTGCTTCCTGGGGAGCTGACCCTTGCACTGACTACATTCAAGCTATGTTTGCTTTTTTACTAATAAATGAATATTTGGATGGATTCACCACAGATTTCAAAAGGCTTACCAAGGAGTATCTTCTTTTTAGGAGGTAAAATTACCTTTTTATAGTTCTATATATGATTAATACCTAGAAAAATTCCCTCAAAAATACTTTTTGGGGGAAATCAACAATTATGAGGTGCTCAATCACTGTCCCATCAGCCCATAACTAGCTACATAACTAGCTCTCAGTTCTGAGACCTCCAACTTGCACAGCTTAGTGGTGATCAGTGTGTAGGATGTGTCTGGACTCTTTAAGGACACTGCAGAGAAAAGTCTCTCCTTTGGCAGGACCTTCCAGAGTGTTCCAATGACAGCAGGAGAACCATGAGTTTAAGCCAGCATCAGGTCAAACTCCTGGAGCATATTTTTCTTTTTATATACACCCTCTTCCCCTGGAGCTGAGCAAAGCTGGATGCTGCTCTACGTGTACTTCTGAGTCTCAGGGACATCTGGAGAGCACATCTGTTGCAGAAGACAATCACAGCTGGGTGTCTGCAGCACGCTGGAGCAAGGAGACCCCCAGAGGTCTCCAATAAGTGTTGAAAAGCAGACCAGAAAGTCCAGTTCTCAGGGGGGTCCATATGCCAGGGCCACAGGGGACAGGAGCAGATGTTTCTCATGCTCCTTTGAGACCTCCCTGTCCTTCTTTCTCTCCTCCCTTCCAAAATCCTGACACTGCTGGAGTGACAGGAATCTACAGCTGCATGTTGTCCTGTAGTTTGTGGTTTGGACAATCAACATTCATTGACTTTTTCCTCCAAACCCAATTGCTCACCTCGTTCTGACCATCCTTTCCTCCAGTGTGTTCTGCCAAGGGTGCTGCCACTGTCAGGATTGTCTGGAAGGTGCTGGTCATTCCTGAGCCAGCTGGCGCCCTTAGAGTTTTCAGAAGGACCGGATCCACTTCCAGTGCCTGTCCTGAGCTGTGAGCCCAGACACTACACATATTCTCCTGTATGACTATTGATGAATTCTAGATAGGTCTGAAAAGCTATAGCTTCAATGTAAACCTGAAATATAATTCTGAGAGCTGTTTGCAGAAATAATCAACAAGCATAACAACTTTTTCCTTAGCAGAAAATAGAAATAACCATTCCATTTCACCTCGTTTTAACCAGGAGTTAAAGTTACAGTTGTTTGAAAATTATTGTTTCATCTTTCTCAGTTCTTTAAAATTAAAATGAAAAGGGTGGATGACTGTAGGAGCAGAAAACATGACCTACAGCAGATCTGAAGTAATTGAAATCATCTAGCCTTGAATATAAGACACTTGAAGGAAAACAATAATAGCTCTAAGATAAAGAAAGCAAATTATACACCATGATATGCTCCACAGCTATAATATGTGTGTTGTTTTGACAAACATTTTTTTCTGTGTGATTACAATGACTTTTATTAAAATAAGAAAACCACCATTTGGGAGGGAAGAGGGGAGGAAATTGATTAACTATCTCGTTTTCTCCCAAATATCTGGATTTGAGAATCAGAAGCTGCATATAGAACAATGGTGACACATTTCTTTGGAGAGTATTTTGTAATGGCTCATCTCACCTTACGTGGGAAGGGATAGACTTTGTCACTTAATTGTAGGAATGAAACACCACTCAAAAGGGCTGCAAAGATGCAATGGAAGCAACAGAATGTTGAGAAGTGAAGGGAATAAGCTGCAGAAGCCCAGAGATTATTCTAGTAGTACCCAACTCTACCTCTATAGAAGTGAGTAAAATCTCACTACCATAAGTAGAGTGTTGCATGGGAGTCAGGCCTATCACTCAACTTGTCACTATTTTTTTGTTATCTATTCTTGAATAAAACCTGCACCCTTGTACATGTCAGTCAAGCTGTTAAAATCTGGAAGAAAAAGGGCCACAGTGATATTTCCAAAACACTTGCAAAGAAAAGTAAGGATAATATTTCACTGCTATAAAATCAGCAATGTTACTTAGAAAATACTATCCCAAGTAAAGGCAACTAAATAATTGTTAATGAGAACCTGAGAAGGAGCTGGGTTCTACACACCTCTTTTGTTCACTAAGGTGAAGTTCATTTAAATTAGGGAAGAATTAATTTACCTGGAGCCAGGAACCCATGGGAAGAGGAACCAGGCTCCTGCTTGACTTCCATCAATGCACAAAAACGTGCATTGGGGGGGATGGGGGGGGGACAGGTTGCCTGATTGTCTTTTAATCATCAATAAGAAAGGCAGAGGACTTCTCTGCTCTAAAAAAACAAAAAAGCCCAAAGAAACAGAACATACAAAGCTGAACATCCCAAAATATACAAAGGAGATGGTGTCTGCTGTATTTCAGGCAGGAACTAAGGCTTAATGCCCCAGCTGGCATCCATGGGAACTTCTCTGATGATTGTTCTATCTGCAGCTGCAGAAGGATGCCTCCATCAGGGTCCCAACATTTCTGTCCTTACCTGGCAG
Source organism: Polioptila caerulea (assembly GCA_013397295.1). Taxonomy (NCBI): domain Eukaryota; kingdom Metazoa; phylum Chordata; class Aves; order Passeriformes; family Certhiidae; genus Polioptila; species Polioptila caerulea. The sequence goes on along the minus strand of VYXF01002804.1, from coordinate 520,270 downwards.
CTGTCAGTGTGTGACAGATATAAATTAGCTCACAGGGCACTTTCTATTTATCTTATTTCTAGTAAAGAACAGAGCATACATGGAAAGTTCAATCACCTCCTATTTTCAGTGACAGCAACATTTTCATGCAGCATTTGCCAAAGGACATTGCCACAGACATTTTCACATGAGCAAAACCCACTCAGCTGCTCTCTCAAATGCACCAGCACTTCCCCTCAGCCTGGGTGATAGATGCAATCTTTGTTCCTTGCAATGTGTTGCACAGAAGGGGGAAAATGCAGGAAAGGAGATGATTTTCACTCAGCAGTCCGAGGTGGATTGTGTTTTTATATCAGATTAGTATTGCTGTGCCATTGCATTTCTCATTAAAATCCCTTTCTTGAAGCTAGGTACAATTTGCACCATGTTTTCCACTTGTTTGAGCTTCAAGCTGTCGCTCAAAAATTAATTTTAGCTGGGTTCATCTTTCCATCACAATTTTTTTGTCACAGTGGTTGATTAATTCTATGTCATTGTTTGCTCTTTTGCAAGATTAATTGCAGGATGAGAGAATAGATGACTTTCTGGTGAGGGAATATATGAAGTTATTGTAATTCCACAATGCTGAAAAGCAACTTTTCCTCATTTGCCTTCAGGCAGCAAGCAAGTGATGTCATGAAACTGGTTTGGTCTGTTACTGGATCAATCACTGACCCAGGGAAACACTTTGTCGAGTTTTTTGGTTAGGTTCCATTTAAAGTCTCCAAGCCCTAAAAGTCTGAAAAATATATCCTGAGCCCTGGAAGGAGACAGGCCATATGCACAGCCCAGACAGACGGACCAACAATGGACAGGTCTGGCACTTAAACCATTTCCTCTGGAAATGAGTAGCATTTAGGAACCACTGTGACAGAGGTTTGCCCCAAGCAGGGCTTGTGCCATCCCAGCCCAGGTGAGTTGGCATCTCCAGCTGTAATGCACTTAGGACCCAGTAGATTTATCTGAAGAACAGGAAGGGGGCTTTGGTATTCTTTTTTCAGTCTGTAAGGACACTTAATAAACATTATTTTATATTCAGTCAACCCTTCATTGGCTCCCTTTAGCATACATTTATTTCCCCACAGACCTGCTTGGCAGAGCACATCTTCAACGCTGTGTGATACCCTCATGGAGTTCTTTTCTATACAAACTTTATTTATTCAGCTCTTATTCCATTTATCCTGCTTACTGATCCTTCTCAGAAAATACTACCCACTTCTTAGACAACTGAATTGATATTTCTCTACTGGTTTTTCATTTAAGTTTGAACAAAATCTTTCTGGTCCTCATTTACCCCATTGTATAGAGAAATAAAAGGTTTTCCAGAAATGTCTATGCTCCACAGATGCATAACATTGCAATTGCTTGTCCTCTCCTGCTCTGATGGAAAGGAGAATATTCCACCAGTTTCTATGAGAGCAAGTTTAGGCACTGCTTGTATAAATTAATTTCATGAATAACGAAGAATGAATTGCTTTGCATCATAAGGCATCCAACCCAAAAATTCATGGTGCTGCATAAATGCAATAATATTGTCCATAGTCTGTGAGATTTTTACTATTTGAATTAAATCTATAAATACAGATTGAAAGTGGGTTTTCAGTGTTCAGCAGAACTGTGTAAAAAAGGAAAATGCTTGATATTTTAAATTTTTATTAATTTTCCCCAATCAGCTCTAGTTTTTTGCATGCACAAAGTTGGATGTACACTGCCAGGAATATGATTCTTTTTTGTCCCATGACACTTGTGAGCAAATCCAGTAAGACCAATGGGGACAATTCAGGGAAGAGAAGGCAATTAAGCACATCACTACACTGGTGTTAAACCCTCTAACAGAAGTCACAAACCACCAGGCAGCTACTCAGAACTGCCTTGAGCTGTAGGAATATATGAATATAACCTGAATGCCAAACTGAATTTTGCAACTTTTATCAAAATAGATCATGAACACTAAAAATACCTACCCCTCAACATGGAGATATCTACAGTTTTGTTTATGTTAATTCTCCTCTTTTCTGAATTTAACCAGAAAAAAATTAAATTAATATTTTTTAAAGAATCCACTTCAATGGAGTGCTTTCAATTGTCAGTCTTTGAAAGTTGAACTGCATATTTTGTTCTGAAAAAGACCCCCACTCTACAAAAATGCACTGCAATGATGGAAGCATGGACTAGTCTTTTGTAGTGAAAGTTGACTGTAAACGAAGTCCACCTCTCCCCAGAGTATGAACGTAATAAAATATTGAGAGTTTCTGTAAACACCATCAAGCTACTCATGCAGCAGTGAGAGAAAAGCCCTGGAGTGACTGCATTGAGCTACTGGAATGAATGTTTTGGCTGCTGCTTGTATTGGCTGTGTCAAAAGTCTTCCCTCCATGAATCCTGCGAGGGGAGGATCCCTGTGCACAGAGGAATGATAACTGATCACCTGAGATTTGTGTGCCTAGAACACAGGAGGGAATAAAATCCTAGAAAGAGACATTGTGAAAATATTGTCACCTCCATAGCATGCAACTGCTTCATGATTTATGTGTCGGGATTGCTTTAGGAATAGGGAATACAAACCCAGACCAAAACCCAGCAGCCTGTCCAGTTCATTTGGTTTACTGTTTTCCATATTCAGACTTTTCCAATGTGTCCTGTCATATCTTGTGAGAAAAATCTGCCTCCTGAAATCCTGCCCTTAGAGGAAAGTAAACGCGGTTTGACTTTTCCAGGTGATAAAAATATGTGTTCTATGGGGAACTGATGTACCCAACTGAGTGAAATCATCACTGACGTTACAGCATCAAGCCTGAGATTTTGAAAGTCTGGCTTTGGGGACTTATTGAGAATTTAACAGGAACTACATGACTCAATCTCATCAGGAAAATCCCATGCGTAACTAGAAAATTTCAGTATTAAAATTGAAATTCAATGAAATACTGTGGGAGCAATCTCTATATTCCTTATGTCCAGGTAGCAATGGTGAAATCACCATTCTGTGTGGAAGAGGCCAAAGAAATATGTTGTAACTTACAAAGAATACTCTTTTTAAAGCTATTTTACCTGCAGGAATATTTGCTACATCCCTCTCCATCATGAGCACTCCAATGCCACACTGTGATGTTCAAGCAGGCTGAGTAATTTCTGCAATTCCTCTTTGGACCCAGCTCTTTCAGCCTTCTTGCACCACAGCAACATGGCTGGGAAAGGATTTGCAATTTCTTGTCATAAGGCAGCATCTGATAATCAAAATGTCATCTGTGCTGTGGTCAGCAAGTCAGGAGATGAATTAATGAACAATAACATATATGTAAAGAAGAATGCACAGTTTTAAAATAAATGAATGGTTTTCTCTTCCAATGAAAAAGTAATTTTACTTTTCTTGAGTATTTATCTAGGCATCAGGATTTCAAGATAATTACTCAGATATTTAAAGCTTGTTATTTGTTTAAATATCTTACAGCATGAGGAAAATAAACTTAATGAGCCAATTTCGCTTGCTCACAATACGCTTTTTTTTTTCCTAGTCTTGGGACTCTTGGGCATTATACTGAACAATGTTAGAAAGCAGTAATAGTTAGGAAGAATTTCATCCAGAAAGTAAATCTCAATATATATAGCAGGGCAGGATTTTACAAAGTTTTTCCCCTCCCTCCAGGCCATGGTTCTCATTTACTAAAAGTGCAAAACAGCAATATACATCAGTAAATGAACAAAGTCTCAAAACAATTTACATTTTCACATACCTCTGAGGAAGTAGGACAGCTTTATTAGCTACTATAAGGTAGCACAAATAACTGCAGATTCAACTGCCTGGTTTTCTGAAACTTGTCAAAGAGCTTAATGGAAAGATAAATGAGAACTTCAAGCTTTAGGCTTCAAATCCTTGGGATATGTCAAGGCATAGCTATAATACTAAACTTCATCCCTAATACAGTCTCCAAATTCAAAATGAAGCTATAAAGTGTGATTAAAGGCTTTTATTTTGCATCCTAAATTTCATTCTGGTGTTCTGTTCAACATACTTGGTTTCTAGGAAGTCCTTTGTGCTTTGAAATAATATTGTATCTCATATCAGACCAACCTACCTTACTTTTCCCAAAAATGTCTTTAATTTTTTTTGCAACAAAGTGGTGCTGACATTTTATAGTTTTCTTTCATGTCAGGAATTGGGATGACCAGATTATTTTCCTTCTGAAATGGGCTGTTTGGAGGTTTTAATTCCTGCCGGCTCATTTATCAGAGGAGGCATCACCAGCTCCAAATTGCAGAACAGTGACCTCATGCCAGTGAATTGAGGATGTGGGGTACATGGTTTGTTTGGAGACAGCAAATTCCTGTCCCTGCAGCTAGCACTGGGATTACATTCACAACACAGATGTGTAAGTTTTCTCTCAAGGAGGCAGTGTGTGTGTGTACACTAACACACCCACCCACAATCCATCCATCCATCCATCCCCCTTGTCTGTACTTGCTGTTAGAATAAGAATTTTACATCTGTGTAATTGAATTTTCAAAAGGACCAAGGTCTAAGCAAGAAAACAGAGATCTGCAGCCACCCAGCTCTTGCTCTGCATGACCACAATATTTGAAGTCACTGCAGCATGCATTTCCAAGTATCCCATTATCCAGGAAATTGCTCTTTGACTTATAAGCTTTTAATAATAGCACTTTTTCATCAGAAAAAGTCACCACAGTGTGCTTGCTTAAAGGAAAAAGATTCTCAAGCTGAGTTGAACACCTTAAAAGTAACCATTTGCCCCTGGTATTTCAAGGAAAGAACAGAAGACAACTCTGAGACAGAAAATCAAGATTTCAAGTTTCATAAATAATTTTGAAATATGCAATCTATGATTTATTTTAGAAATGCCAAAAATCCTTCTAAGTAAAAACTGGCTCATATGTATTAGCAAATACATGTATATTTATGTCAACTCTTTTTAATGCTAGAAGACATCCTTTCCTTGCAGCCTACATTTCCCTGCTAAGAACATACACAGTGAACATCTTCTTCTTGTGGAAGAAATGAGGGGACCAGACTTCTCTATCCTGCATGTGTAATCCAGGAATTGTTTTTCCCCTGCAGGCAGCAATAATTGGTAGTTGTGATTTGGTTTTCTTGGAAAAATAACAACTCGAACAGCTCTTTATCAAGGCTGTTAAGAGCAAGGCTTTTTTCTCCAAACCTTTTGCTTTTCCCTACCTGTGCATAATTATCCACACACTCAGATCAATTTATTACCCCATGCATAAGCACATTCATTCTTATTTCCCCTTTCCCTTGGGACCTTTACATTAAGATGACGACTCAGATTGCTCAAATAGCCCAGTTGCAAATGCCCTTTGATCAAATGATGACTAAAGGAGACTCAAAGATTACTTCTGCAGGGAAAGTCAAGGCAAATTGATCAGTGCTGTCACTGGAGAGCAACAGCTCCTGAAGGACTAGATTTAAAATGCATTATCTTTAATGTAATCAAAGGAGCATTTAATTTAATTTTAAAATGCCTTGCAATATTTGTTACTGCTATCATTTCAGGGTGTTGCAGGGACAAAAGTTAATCACACTGACTAGACAAACACTAATTTGTTTAATTAAGGCTATCCTGCTTTCTTTGTGTAATATTTTTCCAACTTGGTCTGCCCATATATAATTTTTGAAGTAGTAGGAGCATAGATGTAAATAATCTTTCATGGTAGAGCTGCTGAGCCTAATGAGGTACGGGGGAGAAACTCAAGAAACTAAAGGAAAGTAAGGAAACTAAAAAATAGAAAGATCTTTTTCTTACCACCTCATGACACATTTCAGATTTAAATGAGAAGGCATGAAGCGTGTGCATGGCATGGATTTTCCAGAAGCAGATCATAATCCACCCATGGATTACCCAGGCAGCATGAGGGAAGTTTGGGTTTGCTGCCTAGACACTGCTCCCAGTATTAGGGGGAGTTTGCAGCCTTCTGCTCTTCTCCTGCCCTTTCACAGGGAGGGGTGAGCTGCAGCAGAGGTGCTGGGGAAGGTCTGGTTTATCCACTCTTAGATGACAGCATTAAAGAAAAAGAAAAATTTAGGAACCAGTGAAAAGTGGACACCTGGATTTAAATAACTATAAGACAGAGCAGGACAGGGAAGGAGAAATAGGGAAAGGATGTTTTGAAAAGTCGAGTTCTGAAGTGAAAGACAGTGAGTAAAATTAATGTTATTTCTAAGGATTCTCCAATATTTTTTTCCCGTGTAACAATCCACATGCATAAAATGAAACTCAAACTTTTAAAACCTTTAAAAGGGAAAGAGATGGAGTCTGAAGAGCTTCTGTGCTTTCCAGATATCACAGGACATTAGACATAAATCAGGAACCAAGCACAATCTGGAGAAAATGTCATAATAATTATAGAGGAGAACCAGGATTGCACTAAGGAAAATGGAATTAAACAACAGAGAGCTCTGTCTAATGAAGCCAGGCCAGCTGGCTGTAAACCAGGTGAGGATACATCTTCCCACCTGTAGGATTTGTGATTCCCTAGAAAAATCATTTGCCCCTGTATTCTGTCTTTCAGTGCAAGAACATGGTGTCCCTGTGCAGATTAAAACCAGAAAAGCACAGGGAGCTTTGCAGGGTAATTTTAGATTTACAGTTATATAAAAGGAAAATCTGTGATTTTTCTCCATCCATATTTTTCAGATGCTTTTTTGTTCAAGAAACTTCATTGTCAGTAATTTACTTGTAGTAATAGGACTTCAAACAAGTTCTACAGCAAGAAAGTTTTGTTTAGAGCCAGCCTTTACTCTTTTCTTATTTAGTTTCTGTGAACTCTACACTGTACTCCACAAGTACCAGACTTAAACATAATAAATTTTGGTGAAAACATGCCTGTTAAATAAAGCATTTAATCACTAGTATAACATTATCAAACCATTGGCAAGGCTCAGGATTTAAGAGACCAATGTAAACATTTTCTGGTATTCATACATTTGCTTCCCTACAATAATTCTGTGTTTGAAAGTTTTCTCTTCAGTAGCATGGGCACAGAGCAGCTCTTTTTCCAGGATGTCAGTTCTTGTTCCACCACTGCTCACCTTCACACCAGTCATCTTCTCAGTCAAGCAGAAAAGCGAAAATGGAAGTAACACTTCAAGGCAAGAAAATAATAAAAAGAAAGTTCTCAGAACATGACAATTTGGATAAAAGCATTTCTGTGCATCCTCCCTCTTTGTTGCAGAAACAAGAAAGAGGACGTGTTTGATCTGCTTTCCATTCAGAGCTCCAGCTGTGGGTACAGCTGCAAGAGCTGCTCCCAGAAAAAGCACTTGCACAGGATGAAGAGCAGAAAAGGTAATATTTTTAGATAAATTCCTAAAAATGCAGACTCACACTCTGGTATTTGTGAAGTACTAGTGCCCCAAGTATGCTTGATTTCCAAAAAATAGTTAGTCCACTCCCAAAATCTGTTACAGAGAAATGTTTTGGGTTTTTTTTTTTTTTTTCTGATTCACCTAAATGTAGCTCTAAAATTTTCTCAGAAGTTCAGCTATAATGGATCTCTTGTGTCAAAAAGCACTAAAAAGGTTCAACCTGAACTGGTTCTTGGGGTCACCGAGGTGGAAAAAGCATAGACTACCTCAATTTGCTTGAGTTTTATTATAGGTTTGTAGCTAGTCCTGCCACTCACTTGACTTGCAATGCTGTTTCCCATCACCATGCACAGAGTCTGAGTAATGAAAAAGGGATTCAATCTTCCTGTTTCAAACAACTGCATAATAGTATGAGAAAATCTGGTTTGCATTTTAAAAAATACGCCAGGTTTTCACTAATTTTCCTTCAAGATTTCATTAAATTGGACGACAGCAGCTGCATTTACAAACTATCCCTTTCCCAGGACAGTCACTCAGACTAGTCTATAGACTTACAGCTCAGCATCATGATAATTTTGAGTAAACTGATTTTAAGGCTTCATTTCTCGGGTTGGAAGGAAAACAAAAAGAAATAACTTATATAAGCAACCTTTCTTTTTTCCTTTTAAATTCAATGAAGCGTCTTAACTCTTACCCTGATCTTTTGTGAATATCTTGTATGTGATGTCACAGGAAAAAAGGTGAAAAAACATTCACTCTGGCCTGCAGCCACTGGCAAGTAATAAGCAACAAGGTTACAGGATTTATTTGCAATAATCCTGGTTCCATGCCATTAACCACCAAAAAAACCCTCTCCCCAAAAAACCCCAAACAACCCAAAATGCTGTCTGTATTTTATGTACTCAAAACAAGTTGATTGCACCTGCTAAGCTGCAAGGGGAACCAGAGGAAATTATTTCTGGAGGCTGGTGATTTACAGGGGAGCAGCAGCAAGGCCCTTCCAGGGAATGGAAATGAGAAACGTGCTGAGGACTTTGAGACAGAGAAACTAAAAGGTAAGAAGAGGAAAGCAGGACATCTCCTCAGTGGGAACAGACTGATTCACAGCCAAAGTGGTCTCCTGAGTGCCAGTGGGAAAAGGCCTTGTCAGAGTGAAGCAACAAGACCTCAAGGCATATAAATTTCTGGCCTCAATTTGACCGCAAAGTCCCTCCACAGCCTGGAGCGAATCACTCCAGAGGAGGAGAACAGCACGGGTTCAAATGACACCTTGGCAGAAAGCCTAAAAAACTCTGTGCAGGCTCCCACTGGATCATTTCTCCTACTTCTCATGGAAAGTTTTCAGTCCAGACCACAGGCAGATTTAATGTTCAAGTTAGCTGATTATGACTTATTGTCCCCATCACAGACTTGCTCAGTGCCACCAGGTCACCCCTGCTGGCAGTGCCACGAGTACTTAGAAAAAATAAGATGGATGGCAGGCAGCAGGAGCAGGAGAGCAAACTCTGAACTAGGAGTAAAAACAGAGCTCATTTAAGTCTCTCTTGCACTGTGCTGCAAAAGCTTGGGAAGGAGGAAGAGAAGGGGTTGTGGTTTAAACTTGTATCAATTTATATTAAATAGAAGGAAGAATTTTTTTCCCAGCAAGGGTGGCAAAACTCTGGAATCCAGGGAAGTAATGGGAGCTGCATCCCTGGAAACGTTCAAGATCAGACATGGATCTGAGCAACCTGATTGAGTTGGAGATGTCCCTGCTCTTTGCAGGGGGATTGGTCTAGGTGAGGCCACTTCCATCCCAAGCTGTTCTATGAGTGCATGATTAACTTTTCCTCAGGAGAACGTAGGGAGGGCTGGACTTACAGAGGTCAGATTGGAGGAACCTAAAGAGAACTGGTCCTAAATAAAGCTATATTATGGTTTAAAAAATAGAACAAAAATCAACAAAAACAAAAAAAAAGACCCCAGAAAATCATGGGACAAAGGGAACAGTGGGAAAGGATTTTAAGAAAGTCTCAGGCAAGTAAAATATTCCTTCACTATTAGACCATACCCAATTTTTTTTGTACTACACTCTCTTGGGCTGCTGCTGAGGATTCCTGGCTACACTAAGTAGCAGAGCCTCTGAAAGTCCAGAAAATTTGCCTCTGGATATATGCAATGTAGAATAAAAGGGAATATATAAAAACAGTAAAGTGAGGAACCCTTCCTTTGCATAGGTAAATACTTTCCCATTTAATGTAACTGATAATCTTCCAGTAGCACTCATGGAAGAACATTTCTATCACAAACAAATCATTGAAACAAGGGATTCTTTCTGCCATATGGACTGGTCCCCTTTGCATGGGATCAGTTACAATTTAGGGTTAAAAGCAGAACATCTGCTGAAGCTTTTCCCACTTGCTTTACAGACATTTTCTACCACAACAGCATGAAGATTTAGGATTCTTGATGTTTATTCCAGTTTTAATTTTCTTCAATAAATCTATGTGGCAAATTAAAGGAGCAGATGCATCCCTGGGAAAGTTTCCAGACTGATTTTGAAGAAAATGAGACATCCAATACTTGATGAGCTGAGCTGGGGTTTCTGATCAATGGTAATACCACACACAGGATCAAAGAAGAGCTTGCAGTAAATAACTGATGAGAGCTGTATTCCATGGTTAGGGTGCAGATGGTTTCTGTACCTCCCCATGGACTGCTGCTGAAGATATAAACTGCTGATCTCCATCTTTGACTATCACTCAGATCATCTATATTGCTTTACCTTCTGATGCAACTGAAAGCTCTGCTTTATTATATGGGTAAATGCTGAAAGCCCTTCCAAAAAATAAAAACACACGTAAATGTTGCATGTACAATATTATTAAACTACTGTGTTATAATCCAAAGTATTTTCTGCAAATAAATGACTTTTATTTCAGATTTATGGCACACAAATAATGAATCCCAATAATTCCTCTCTGCTTCCCCGTACTGAAAATAAAAAGAACATATCAAGTCTTTATTTTGTTTTTAGTTTAGGTCCAAACTAAGTGTTGCAGAGCATTTCAAACACTATAATATTCGTCTATTCAGCTTATTGTGTGTGAACTCCCACAGACTTTCAAGGGGTAATGAGCATAAATAACGCATTTGAGAAAATTCAGTTACAAAATTAAACTGATCATTGTTCATCTGACGAAATAAATTCTATCCCTTAAGCACAGGCAAACAAGGTTTGGGGATGTGGTTTAATCTCAGAGGGGATATGTGGAATCTGATGGAGTTTTTCTGCATAATCATGATTTTCAGAACAAAGCTGAGTTTTATTTGGTACATCAGGTAGAACTACAAACAAATGCTACTAAATGACCATTTAAATAAAGAGCTGAAAACTTGTTATTTCTAATACCAACAGAGATCTCTTACTTTAGTGCTCAATTGCCCTTTTCACCAAATGAATCCTTGCCATTTCTTGGAAAAAGACATTTCTTGAGGTGATTGTTTTTATTTTAATCATGTGGGCAAAGCCTCAGGGAAAATTGTAATATAAGTTGTAATTCACTCATTTTCTTTCAGCTCTAGAATTTGTTCTGGTGTGAGATTGGCCAAGAGAGCTTTTGCTTCATCCTCTTAACTTCATATTTTCTTTAGTATAGAGGAAAGAGACATTTTTTTGTTGCTCTTGTTGAAGTTATTATTCCTGTGTTCAGATCAAAATTGCAAATATGATGAGAATGGTTTCATTTATCATAAAAGAAACATGAAAAATTAATCTATGAAATATTATGTTTGAAATGTGTATTTGTTCTCTCAGAAGTAGAGTTCATAACACAATATGAAGCAGGAATACTGAAATGCAGAGCTGGGCCTTCAGCAGAGCCCTAAAGGCCAGAATCTGCAGTTCTACCATGTGCTGCTATATAAAAAAAAAAAATATATATATATATAAAAAAGTTGCAGTTACATTAGGAAAAAGGTAAAAAAGGTAGAAGGGATTACCAGGCTCTTGTGCACTACACTTACACCCAGAAAGTGCAATTCACACCCAGGAAAACACTTTCCATGCTGGCTTTGGGGAAAGAACTATCTAAAAAATTCAGTTTGTAGAAGTGAGACCTCTCAAACCCCCTAAGGAGAACTCTGCTGATCATGGAATTGGAGGTCTATAAGTAAATGAAAAAAGTAATTCCAATATAACCAGATTTCCCAATTTAAAAAAAATGTCAAGAAGTTATTTTTGTCTACCAAACTCAGTCAGTTTTTCCATTTTTACTTTCCTCTTGCACTCACTTCATTTGGCATCTGAACTGACATATCTGGCTAGCCCTGGAAGGGAGAGGATATAAGGTGGGGGTGAATGAGAGGCAGAAGGATACAGCACACACAGGAAAATCCCATCACTTTTGTCAGGGACACACACTGATGTCAAGATGGAAAAAAAATTATCCAGTAATAAATCTCTACCTGTCTTACCAGCTCTAAAACACTTCTTAAAGCATTATCCACTGCCATTGCCATACTGTACTGCAGGACTCAGGATAATCAAGGGAACAGGACTGTTAGAGAGAAATTACAGTATCCTCATGTAGCTCATTTTATGCATTATTTGAGGGAAAACTTAATGAAGGGCTTTCTATCAACACAGAGGACCAGGAGGTACTTTCAGAAGTGCACTTCATTTCTCAGCTCGTGTACTGAGCCCCAGGATCAGATATTTTACAAAATTAGCACGAAACCACTATACTTACCTTCATCTGAGTGCCATTCCTAATGTGATTGAAACTATTTGTTAAGCACTAGTGAAGCAGCACTCCAGTGTGTGCCACCCCAGTGGGATTCTGGCTCTGGGGCCACTGTCTCATGCTGCCTCCTCCCTTGCTGCACCAAGGAGCCACTGCCTTTCCCAGAGCTCAGCCAGCTGCCCTCCCACTGCTCCAGCAGCAGTGGAAAATTCCTTTTTGTCTGAAAGGGGAACTGCATGGTAAATCTCAGTGACAGGATCAGGAAACATCTTAAACCAAATTAGCAAGAAGCAAAGCAGAGTGAACAAGTTATAAATTGTATTACCCACCCTAAGTGTCCCTCTGGTCTCAACTCTGGCTCTTTGCTTTTAATCTTACAAAAGAATAGTTTGTGTTATTACTTTCCTAAGGCTTCTTCTGCTCCTTTTAGGAGGGGAAATCCAGAAGCAGTGGAATTGTAAGGAGTGGTGTCTCCAACCGGATACAATGGTGTGACCTATTCCAAACTGCAGTACAACCATGAGCATTGAAATTATTTGCAGAAATAAATCAATTAAATACAGTTACCAACTCTGGGTAGCAATTTCTTCCAGGAAACACGCACCCAACAGCCAAGACACAGATATCAAGTCCTTTACAAACCTAGAGGAACAAATCTATGAGCCCATTACTGAGTTACAGCTCCTTCAAACACGTCTGTGATTTTGCTTCTATTTGCTGCAGGACCTCTTCCTTTCCTCCTTTTCTCTAACTATTTTTCTTCCTTAATTTTCTGAACACAAACCTGCTTCCCAATATATTTTAAATACAGAAAAACCCACCACAGATTCAACGATGTATCCAATACAATGTGATGACACAAAGACAAGAAATTCATTTACAATCACTGCTCAACACCCAACCATCGACACAACAGGAGGACAGTGCAACACAGTTAAATCCCTGGTAATTAATTGGAATCTGGTGATTTAATCTTTCACTGCCATCCTGACCACAAGATAGGGTGACTTTTTGGGATTCTTCCTGTCCTGGGACTGCAGAGAGGTTTGTGTACTTGCTCCTCCCTGTCTACCTCAAGCATTACTGCAGCAAGAATAGAGTTGAAAAGATTGAAAGGTACTTCTTGTCACTTAAGCTTAACTTGTACTTTCTCAGCAGCTATATAAAGGCATCAAAGACACTTTGTTCATGAAAAAAATAATCCCAAACTGCATCTATCAGTGTATTTGAAATTATTTTCTGTTGTTCAGCCTGAAATCCTATTTTCAATTAACTTTTAAAGGGTGTTCTCAGGTCTGTCCCTAATGTTCTCCAAGCTATGAAGTCTAAACACTGATAACTCAAAGAGAAGATTCTTGGAAATCTGCGGAACACAAAAATGGGGCTCCACAGATAAAATTTTCCATGTTAAATTGATGATGGAAAATGCTCATCTCCTGCTCGCTGTCCTAATTGTCAGGCTCTACAGCTGTGAATGGTGGTGGGAATAATAAGCAAGAGGCACAGCTAGCTGGATTTTCTTCCTAAGGATCAACCTATTTCTTCCCCAAAAGGCATCCAACCATTTCTGGTCTCAGTACAGAGCGATGCTGAGCTTGGGAGTAATAATTATAAACAGGGATAGCTTAGAAGGACTTTGAAATAATTTTTGAGAAACACTTTACAATTAATATGAGATGGAAGATGCAGCAAGAGCAGCTTTGTGAGCAGGGAAGCTTTTGGTCAGGATCAGAGGAAGGAGTTAGGGAGCTGCAGTGCTAGGTCACACTAAGGAAAGTCCACAAAAACAGTGTCTCCAAAATGCACAGTATGACACTGCTCAGCATTGTTAACAAGGAACTTCATCTTTTGCCTTCCTCCTGTAAAAACTGCCTTGGAATTTAATGTTTAAGACAAGATTTCTCTTTACAGAAACACCCACCCACCCACCACACACTGAGTTTGCCAACAATTAACCAGACAATCTGTCTGTAATACAGCTAAATATGTTCTAAAGGAAAAAATAAATCTTTCTATTTAAATTTTAAAAATTACAGAGCTAAACAGTATGATATTTTGCCATGTACCAGTTTTTTGAAGACAATATGGCCTATGTCTTGAGTGCCCCAATTATATGGAAGTTGTGGTTAAGACTCAATACCACAGAGCTTGATCTCACATCTTTTCTCATACATCTTCCTCAAATTAATATCCTTTTCAAAAGTTGTTCAGCAAGGCTGAACAACCTCATGCTTCTGCTGATAGCAACCTGAAATGTGAGCTTTCAAATACGGATCCATGGCTTTTTCATTCTGTCCATTCACTTTGGTGTGAATCTCCCAAATACTTGATTTCAAAACTGATAAAAATTAATTGATAAAATAAAAATTAAATTCCATCTCACTTATCAGCTATCATGCAAACTGAGCCGAGACATTTCCCTCAACACATTCTGCATTACAGATTTCCTCTGCAGCCTATGGATCCACACCAGATTCCAGGAGGCATCGCCACACAGGGCGGTGTTTGCAGGATACAAATATCTTTCCATCTTGCTGTGAACTTGTCACCATGGCTGCTCTGTTTTGGATTGTTCTTGCATTTAATTTCTTCAACTTCTTTTTTTGACATTTGCACTTCTTAAAACTATGCCTGAATAAATCTTCATGCCCTTTCCACTTGCTACAATTAATCACCTTCCCGAAAAACTGCAGAAGAGAGCTTGAAAGTATTGAAAAATATTCCAAACTAGACATTTTGTGAATACCAAAATTTGAAAGAAAAAGAAACAAACCAAAAAAAAAAGTCACAGTTGAGCATGTTTGCAATTCTGTGCTGTAGATATCCCTGGGATGAAGGGCTTGGTCCCTCGAGCTGTTGAGCGTGTTGGCCATAAATCAGCATTTCACAGCCTCAGGGTTCAGCAGATTAACAGCCACAGAGTTCAGTCTCACTTGTCCCCAAACAGGTTGCTCAGGAAGTGAGGTGGATTGGAATGAGACTACAAAATTGTGATGCACTTCAGCAATACTAGCTCAAATTAAGCATAAAGCAATCATGATAAATTTTTAGCAGTTCTCAGATTTGTAATGGCACAAAAATCATCCTTAACTTTCTAGCATACAAAGTGTATCTGTTTGCAGCTTGGACACCTCAGAATTTCTTCAATTAAAATTAATTTCTATGTTTATTTCAATTCCTGATTTATTGACAAGTGTTGTATTCAAAGAATTTTTTACTTCTGCAGCAGCATATGTGCACAAATCTGCAAGACAAATGATGCCTGCAACATTGCCAAGCAGAATTTCTCCTGGTACAGCATATTTTATTTTTGAAGACTGAAATGTACTGGTCTAAGAGAAGATCAGTTCCAAAATTCAGGATAACACTACATCATAAAATAATGATCCATCATAATATACCATGGATACTTCATTTTTTATCTTCCTCCTTCCACATGATATCTATCGTGTTAAAAAAAAAAAAAAAGGAAGGGAGAAAAAACTGCAAGCTGAGAGTTGCATAGTTAGACAAGCTGTCATGACCTCTCCCATTGAAATTTGCATTCAAATGTTCCCAAATGTTTTTATCAAATTGAGAAAATGAATTCACATTTTTCCAGGAAATAAATTTTTTCTGGAAAACATGACCCCAAAGAAAGGAAAAAAGAAAGCCCCACTGTAAAAATTATATAATCAAAATTACATTTTGAATGCAATATACTTTTCTGTAGTTTACCCTACCTGAAATTTAGGTCTTACAGGTCATGAATGCAGGCAACACAAGCAACAAGACAAAGAGATGTAAATTCACTCTACAGCAAAAGTTTCCATTAAGGTTCCTAAATTCTGAAGGAAGCTAATCCACATATCCTAGGAGAAGGGAAATATTATACAAATCTCAGAGGAAAATGTTGGGAAAGCAGTGAGACAAAGACTGCCCAGCCCCAGTTTGATCTGTCTTTCAGAAAACTTAAATGCTTTAGGTATTCAAATACCATTTAATATCATGTCACATTTTTTTGCTGCAACTGCTTGGGTTTCCTTTCAAGCCATGTTTATGTTACATTTAAGCTGTTTAAACATTTTAAACCTCATCCAGGTGTGAAAGCTTTTCTGTTATTGTAACAAACCATTTAAAATGAGCCACTCTGAGCCAACAGTGCTGGGTGCTCAGGTGGGCACAGCAAAGCTTTTGCTCTGCCCCTCAGCAAAGGGAGAGGCTGGGAGCTGCCAAACCCTGGGGCTGACCCAGGGCTGCTGCTCTGAGGGTCAGGCAGGCAAACACATTATCCTGGGGCAGCAGAGCTGTGGTAACTGTGTGTGGCTTTCTCCAAATCCACTCAGGGTTCTCATTTGCAGCACCCAGATCCTCCCCAAACACTGCTGGAATCACACACCAGAAGTATTTGCTTGGCACCAGTGCCTACTTCCCATATCCCCACCCAAACAGCCTTCTCATTCTCCAGGAAAGAAAAAGTATTCCTTAGTCTAATAAGCTCACAGTTGTTGCAGACCAGATCAATCCCTCTGAAGCCAGGGGGGATGAGTGGCCTCACACCACCCTTGCTGCTGCTGAGGCCCCTGGAAGATCCTACACTGAGCACTGCCCTGCTTCTCATTACCTGCTGCCCCACAGCTGGGGCATGCCCTGGTGGGGTTTTTGCTGTTTGCTTTTGTTTTGCTTGTGGCTTTTTTGTTTGGTTCTGGTTTGGTTTTGTAAAGACAGTGTTTCTCTTTAAATCTCTCCATCCTCGTGCCTGAAGAGATAAAAAATTTTTCAGCTAGGTGCAAAATACACTGATCTGCTGAATGTTTGTGCCAGCTCCATCCTACCAAGATCCATGCAAAGCATGTGGGAAGGAGAAAGCTCTGGTGGAGAAATGAGCAACTTCCATATTGATTGAATGTGTCTCACAATACTTCTCAAAAAGATTGCTCATCACTTTGCTTTTACTTGAACACCCAAATCCTTTAAAACTTCCACAATCTAGATTTATATATGTCCTGATTACGTCCTTAAGTTCTGAGAAAGAAACCTACAGTTTGATGAGTTTTAGCTCAACTTGAATATTTTCAAGAGGTTTGATGCATTATCAATGCCTTGATTTCCTCTGTCTTTGATGCCAATAGGAGGCAAAAGGGTTTAAGTAGCCAGAGGTACTTGATTTCAGCTGAGCATACCCCACTAACGTACCCATCTCACAGGCAGTGCAGTGAAACTTGATTACCATCCGTGAACATTGCTCTGGGAACATGAGGTGCAAGTGCCTTTGATCAAAAATGCAGTCAGAGCAGGATTTTCAAGATATTCAGCTCCCTCTGAAATCCAAACTCTACCCACTAGCTTTAAAGAAAATAGATTTAGGCCAGAACTGAACACCTTTGAAAATCCAAACCTTAAGTTGCAGAACTCCATGCGGTCACCACTCCCTAAAGTAAAAAGATGCAGGTAAATCAGGTCTGACTGAAAGTGGAACTACTGGAATTTACCTAAACCCATGGTTGAATCTTTGCTGAGCTTCAAGCAGTTTGTTTTCAATTATTTGTGATTTTTCCTTACTTCCCAAACGATGAGTTCTGGGAGCAGCTGGGAGTTGGACTGTCATAAGTGTTGTTTCCATAGCATTTCCAGTCTGATTGGAAGCCAAAAACATTAGAAAGCTCATGAGACATCCTGTTTTCAAGAGTTCTCAAGCAAATTTTGGCTGATCCACTATGTTTTGATGACTTCAGAAAAGCATCCAAACTGAGGCATACCTCATAGCCAAGCTAAGACCAAACCCTGGAGAAATCTGACTGCAACAAGATGTGATTTTAGAAAGAAAAGGATGGCCACATATTTTTGGTAGTTTATCAGAAGCATTTAAGGGCAGGCAGAGCAGAGATAATACAAACAAAGAGACCCTGAAATAAAAGATTGACCAATTGCTTTCCAGTTCAAGCATTCAAACACTACTAAAATCCAGATCCCTTGCCACATAACAGCATTGCTTTGGGCAAAAATAATTTAGGTAGTGTTTGAAGATGGGGAGCTGGGATCTCTACTCTGGACAGGCTATGTTTCTATATGCAAAAGAAGAACAATTGCTGTTTTCCTCATTTCAGCCCAGGAAAGTGTAGACTCCAAGTTCTGGACACAATTCCAAAAGCATAGAAAAGGCTTTTGCAGCCACGTACTAGCAAGAGCAAAGTTGAAAATCTGCACTTGGGCTTTGTGTCAGTAGTTCACATTTTCATTCCAGTTACAGAGCCTTTCCTTCAGCAAGTTGGATATTAGCTTTTTATCAGGTTTTCCTTGAGTGCCAAATTGAAACCATACAAAAATAATAGTTCATTCCTCCAGAACACTTCTAGCCAAGGTGTCAAATGAAGAGAAATTCGTTATGGTGAGAACTTGCAGCTTGAGCAGTCAGGGAAGTAATGGGTTTTCCTGGAGTTGGGATGATATCAAAAAGTGACCAGATAGATGAGCTGAGAGAAAACTACAAGTTCAGCCTTACTTTGGTCATTGTGAAGCCCTTCTAGTTTTTTGCAAGCAGTTTAGAGCCTCAGCTCTTTCTCTGCCAGCCAGAGGAAAATATGGAAACATGCTCCTCTCATACCTTACTTTATGTCACTGTCAGACATACAGAGCCCTCCTTCAGCAGCACCTTCTGAGAGCCCTGGTCCATCAGCAGATCAGAGGGGCACTGCTGGAGAGCAGCTTCCAACAGCTTTAGCTCCCTGCTCTCCCTGGTGCCTGGCCAGGGACACGTGAAGGGCTGGCAAAAGCCTGTAACCCCCAGCTGGCCCCCAAATCCCCAAAACACCTGACCTGCAGTGTGATGTGTGCCCTACTTTTCAGACCCCCAAGACTGCTTCCTCTCCTCATGGAAGATGCCTTCTTTCTGAACAGAAAGGACACAGCTTCATATAGAGACCTTGCTGCATGTTCTTGGTGGAAGCAGAGCTGCCTGCTATAGCTGGCGCCTCAAGAAACAGAGAGGGGAAAGCTACAAACAGATAAAAAATTGAATGCCTTAATTAACCATGCTCTCCGTGAAATACTGAGTGCATCATTTTCTGTAAATCAAAGAGAAGATGAATGCTAAGTGTAATTTCAACTTCTCAGCGCAGATATAACAAACTATTTCCTGGCTCCAAATCTCAACCAGCCACCATGCAAGAAAATACATATGCATGTTAGTATTTCTTGTTTGATCAGTGTCAAGATTGCTGGCATTTGTTATTTCAAAAGAAACTAAGAAAATGCGCTTTTAAAACTCACTGCCAAGCTTAGATTCAGTTAGAAGATCAAACTCCCAATTGATTGCATCCTTCACGGTCACTGCAGCAAATTCAGGGTACCAGCTGTGTTCGTCACCCTCTCAGAAAGCAGACACGGTATATTACCAGATCTTTAGCTTTATGAGCTGCACCACAGGCCCCCGAGAGACCTCAGCTCAGTTTGTTTTTCTTCCTGCTGCATATAATGCCTCTGGCTGCTGCTGTATGTGCTACTTCATTCTGCATTTGAATTTCTTATTTTAAGTTCAGAAATGTGGTGCTCATTCCCCCAAATGGACTTCAAAGCTCGCAAAACAGGGCAATCCTTACACATAAATATATTGATTTTAAGAACAATACACTTGTGTTTAGGAAGAGCACTTTGACTTTGGAGCAATATTCCTTGCTAATGTCTCATGATCCAAGTAGTGACAGGAATTTTTCTGAGGTGAGTATGTGGTTACTCATCACAAGGTGTAGCTGCAAATTTCACACAGCAGGACTCCTTTTTCAAAACAATCCTCTGCTGCAGAAGCCTGTTCTGTGGGAACTCCACGGGGCTCTGAGTACTCTGACATTTCAATCAAATTCTCTCAGCTCACAACTCATTTTCAGCTCTCTGTGCTAAGCAGATTTGCTCTGGAATGGCACAAGGAGAACGTTCCTCACTGCTCCAGCAGCTCTCACGGAGTGCTGCTCTCAACTCCCCAGCAATACACCCCATGGAAAGCAGTAAGGAGATCAGTACAGATCCAAAGGCAGCTTGCAAAATAGTTCAAAGAAATAATTCAATGTTTTTGCCTCAGCCTGCTTGTTTTTCTTCAAATATAAAATATGTACATAAAGTGTATTCAGTGATTTGTAATCTGCGTGCAATAATTTCCGAGAAAATGTTATTTCAGCCTGAAATCAAGGTAATTCCTCAGTTTCATAAAGAGTTTCATTCCTATTTATGCTTTCTTTACTCCCTCCTGTTATCAGGTCCTAAACTGGATGAACAAACTACACATTTCTTAATTTTATTTAAAGCTATATTTAATACTTTGTCAAACTAGAGTCTGGCTGGTTAAAACCCTGGAAAATCCTCTCTCAATCCATCTAATTGAGTCTCCCTTTTCTTGTCCCTGCAGATCAGAGGTGTTTCTAGTACAGATTTTGGACTCTGCAAACTGGTTGAAGCAGCATAAAAAATGAGAGTTCTGTGACTTGCCACAGAGCCATGGTTGTGGAAAGCCACTATCAAAAATTGAGAATGAGAGTACTGACTGAATTTAGTCCGGAAGACTTCTTTTTAGCTTTTGATTTTTAGATACAGAAAATGTCCTTGTTATTTTTACAAGGACAAAAGAAAAGTCTTTAATCGTATAAGCACATATATAGAAGATTGTAGCAGAATAAGGCTAGAAACATAGATTAATACCAGGAAAATTTATTCCAACAAGTTTCTTTTGGAGAGGAGAGATTACTGGAAGAGAGATGTTGTGGTAGTTTATTTCAACAGACAAACGTGGAGAACAATGAAGACTTGCCCATGAAACTTTGCCCATGAAAACAACCTTTATAATTGAGTGTTTTTTAACACAAAGAACAGTTGAGCCAAATACCAGAAGGCCAAATACCATATTTTCAGGGAAAATAAAATTAATTTCCATTTTTCAAACCTTTTTTAAAAAAAAAAAAAATTACCACAAAATGGATGAAAGTTACATCAGACCCAGAGATTTTCTTGTAATCACTGGAGAAGATTTTGTACAAGAGGGCAATACAGCAACAGTAGCATGGATTTAGGTGGACAAAATCCCAATGAAAATTGATCAAGAACAAGGGAATTGAGATGAAAACACCTGATTGTTTTAGAAGAAATGGCTCATTACAAATGTAATTCCTGAAAACCCACTGAGTTATCAAATTGCTTCAAGGATGGCAATGGATATTTCTTTATTTGAAAACATTAAGCACTTGTGAGGCATAATAATTAAACAACCAGCACAAATTAATCTAATTATCAGATTGTCAAGCAACACAGGGACACATGGAGTTCAAATGAATGAAGATTTTTTTTTCCAGATGAATTTACAAGACGAGTGGGAAGGTCACTACAAAAGTAAGAGTTCTTTAAATATATAAAGTGTGGCACTTCACCTGAGGTCACAGTTTATAACCCAAGGCTGAAATTATATAATATTAAATCCTTTGGAATCTTCTATCAGTATCTTGCCTTTCTTTATTACTAATTTAGTCAAGCTGGATACTTAATGCAGTATTTTACAATAGCTGAGCAATACAGACAGGTAATAAAGTAGATGAATTTGGTAATAAGGTGTTTTTTCGATTTTCAGCATTGATTATTCAGCACTATCATTAGCAAGCACTTCTTTTTCCTCACTAAAATGATCATGCAACTCACTGTGTTTAACATAATTTTGTTCCAGTTATTCAATTAATGTCTGCACATATGCAAAGATTAGACCTTCAGACTAATCCACTTTACTGTAAGATTTTTCCTCTTTTCATCCATCACTCTAGCAAAATGAGAATCCATACATATCCCATGTCTTCTAAACAAAATAAATATACTTGAAACAGGAAAGTAAATTCAGTTAGTGGGACTCAGTCTTCATTCACATTTAGTGATAAACAACATCAGACCAAACATCTCTGTACTTGAAGCCATCCATATTGCCCTTCAATTCTCATGTCATCCTTCAGACCCAGGCCACATCCTCTCAGGACACACAAAAGCAAATATTTGACTGGGATCCCTCCTTACCTGAGCAAGAACGATCTCCTGCACCATACAAAGTGTTTGTTCCACAGCACAGCAGCTCCTCACTCAGTGTCTGTAGGGAGAACCAGACAGCGAGGGACAGGAACAAGGAGCAGGGATGGATGAATCCCCAAGACCACCTGCAGATCTTGGAAGAGCAAAGCTCGTCCAGGCTTGCTTCAGCAAGGCTGTCAGTCACTCCACACCTCCCAGAGGCAGGTGTTTCAGATTTGCATTTTAGGATGATTTATTAAGATTTTTGTTATGGTCCAAACACATGTCCACTTGAAATCTGAAGATAGCAGAGCTTACCCCAAAATCTAGGAGTTTTTTTCCTTGATGAGAAACAGTTCAAAATTCAGATAAGTGTCTTTGTTAGCCAAATCCACATTAGAAAAACTGATACTGAATGCCTTTAATTTTAAGTCCTCCTTAAGAAGTTATCCTTTTCTGATTGTGGAAGCCCATTTCTGAGTAAATAACTCTTTTCCAGTTTCTTCTGTAGAACTCAAGCATTGATAGTTCTTGAGCATACCTTGTATATAATGGGCATATACATTTTGTCTATATAAGTTCCAGACTTATTTACATGAATGTAGATGTAGTAAAATGAGATGGAGAAACAAATGAAAGATGGAGAAAATAAGCTATTGGTACAAAGCCTCTGTCAGCCTTCATTTCCTTTTAATTTTCTATGGGTACAATAGCTGCATCCTCTGTTGGTGTTTTTCTCTGCTTTTTATTCCTGCTTTATCACATTCTGCACAATATTGTGAGAGACTTTAACTGTGCTCTGAGACAACTGACAACATGGCAAGTAAATTCCAAAATGGAATGGATTTGAATATTGAAACATGAGATTATTTTAAAGAAAGAAATAAGATTATTTTTATTCTCCTTTCTGACCATTGCTTGTTTTTCACTGCCAGCCTTGGGGCGAGACTTCTGAATGGAAAATCCCTAGTTCATGAGATGATCCATTTTTCCACTCTTTCCCTTGCTTGTCAAAGCCCTGAGTGTTTTGCAGTGTTATGTCTCTTTTATTTAAGATCTAGGATGCTCTTAAGTAAGACAGATAGTCTGTTTTCAGTGCTGTGGCATGTGTCTGTTTATGAATAATGGGTGTGACAGACAGACTGATTAATAGGCATTTTCTATGTGGGAAGAGGCTGGAAAGGAGGACATTGTGTGGAATAATTATTAATCAAGTACAGTCAGCACCATACAATGGATAAGGGCTGTGCCAGGAAGAAAGGGGGGAATATAAAGGGAAAACTGCCCAAAACCTCCAGAAAGGCTGGAAAGTAGGTGGCCAAGGAGAACAGCACAAAGGAGGAATAACCTGAATGGAAGGCAGTGAAAAGTGAGCCAGAGTCACATAAACTTAATTCATGAGCACAAAGAGCCTCTCTTGGATTCTCTAATGCAGGTAAATAACAGAGATGATCACAGCAGTACCTCACTGGCAAAATTGTAATTTATATTTTATCCTGACTGAATTAATGAGCGCACAGTGTATCAGTGTCAGCAGAGCCACAGCCTGAGCCTCATTCCGTCACTTAAATCTGCCACTCAAACACTAAATTGCAGTTCTCAGATTAAAGATCTGCCAAAGTGAGCACCTGCTGGCATTTCCCCACTGCTGGTATCAGCATCTCACAGTACCTGCCAAAAAGTCCCAGGCTGAACTACTCTGTCTCAGACAGATCTTACAGGAACTCCAATAACTGTAGCTGCAGAACATATATTTGCAACTTACCAGCAGCAGCCTTTTCTATCAATTTATCCAGTCCTGACAAAGGAAATGGAAGAATTTTTCAAGATTCAAAATAACCCTAAGACAGGTTTGCATCTCCTGACACTTGTTTTTCCATGTTTAAGAACCAGAGCACGCAGTAGTTCACCTCTAGTGACAAACACTTGTCATGGTTGTGTTTTAGCCATTCATTAATAGCATCTAAAATTCTCAGTAAAGCAAA
>VYXF01002804.1:457582-496096 GCA_013397295.1 Polioptila caerulea | reverse complement strand
AAGAGAAGAGAAGAGAAGAGAAGAGAAGAGAAGAGAAGAGAAGAGAAGAGAAGAGAAGAGAAGAGAAGAGAAGAGAAGAGAAGAGAAGAGAAGAGAAGACCATGCATATGCTGAAGCGAGTTTGAGAGTAATTATAACAGAGACCAGGAAATATTTAAAATACACCTATCCATGCTCACAAAAGAGACCCTGTTGCCTGTATAGCTTGTACAGTGGTCCTTCAGCAAAGTAAACAAAAAAATCGTTATATACTTAAAATAAGTAAAATCTGCTTTTATTTTTCCCACTAGTTTCCTGTGAGTTACTATTTCCTATTGTACTTTTTCAGAAGTAGAAGAAATAACACTGGAATTTTTTTATTTAAAAAATGAGAAGTTGTTCTGTATGTCCACATCCATGGATAACCATCCATGGCTAATATTGTTCACTACTGATCTTTATTAACAAGTTGTATTTTCACCTTCTAAAGAGGCTGTAAATTAATCTGAATATAGGGTTATGTAATGCCTCATTTTAAATAATTTTCTCTTTTTTTTCTCCTGAAATAATAACTTTTCTGTGAAACACTAGAATCCCCTGTGAATGCTCACTGTGTCAAGCAGAGACACAGAACCAGCATGAGACCTTCAGTTCTTATTCCCAGTCACAGGGAATTTTAAAGTCCCTTCTCTCTCGTTATCTCTTAGGAAAATAGTGCCTTTTTTCCCCCTGTTACCCCACGTAGCATAAAAAATTAGTATATTTTCAATCCTGCTTTATTGTGTTTTTATCCAAACCCTCCTCTTCCTCACTGAAGATACAATGGAGANATGAATACCTGAAAAAAACCTGTAAGCACGTTTACTCAATTTAACATCTGGATCATAAATAAAAGATGGCCAGAGAATGGGATTTCTTTGGAGAGTAGGGAGCTACTCTCTACTTGCCACTAACCTAGTTTAGCATTTCTCTGGGTTATAATTTCCAGTTCCTTTGGTTATTAGCAACTCTCATCGTTTTCATGCTGAAGAGGGAATTTCAGTGTCCAGTACAGTTTGATCCTTTAATATCTGATTTGTATTGGTTTGAACTTTGGTTGAATGCAGTTGGATCTGGTTTGCACTGGTTTGGTCTGGTTTTATCCAGTTTGATCCAGCTGGGATATGTTGCCTGTATATTGATCCTCACTCTAAGGAGATCTGCAGAGCCCAGCTGGAAAGAGCTGAAATGGATTCTACCTATGTGTTTTCAAAGTTATTTGTTCTTCTGCTTACACTGCTCACGGGTTTTTCTGTTCCATTTCCTCTTGGTCTCCATGCCCAAACTCCAGGATTATTTTGTTTGTTCAATGAATGCCTGCCTCAGTGATATGTGGAGCCAGGCAAAAACTTCATTTGCAGGATGTAATTTCTGTTTCCAGTGCCCAGTCCTGTCAATCAACAGGTCTCAGGCTTCCACAAAACTGTGTCAGATGATACATTTTTCATGCTATCCCCTCTAATAAGTGTGAAAGGAAAAAGAATTTTATTTCATCTACAGTGGTTCCATATTAAATAAAAAGTTTGTTAAACCTCACCGAGATTCAGCAGGCACAGATAAGACAAAGCCTTAAATAATTTTTCAGCATCAAGTCTTTTTACATCAGATTAATTTTAACCCTTTAGCAGTTGGAAACTACCAAGGCAGATGATCAAGGAGGCCATAATGCAGTTGACTGGCCCTACAAGTAGATGAAATACAATGGGAGCAAAGGAAAATATTTTCCCTCCTTCTCCTATCCCTCCTTCTCCAGACCAAGCTCTTTGGTCCTTTGTGCAATAAAGCATGTTCTTCCTGAAAAACTTCTCACATTCAGCCACAGCTTCCTGTGGAGGCTTTTCCTTGCCTGGGCAAGGACCTTCTCTCCTGCAATGCAGAACACTGTTAATACGATTTTGGAAGATGCCCTGATACAGTCAATTACAGGTCAAGTTTTCTTTTTTACATACAGAAAGTTTTCCACTTTAGGCTAGTCTTAGGAAGGCCCATGTCACCCCAGAGTGCTTACTGGAAACCCCTTTGATTTGGTGTTGGCTATTTTAGTTTATTTGTTAGAACAAATTCCTGTCTGTGAGAAAGGGGTATGTGGATAAAGATGATGGCATGTTCTTTGGAAGAACACAGCCTGCTCAGAAACATGGAGTATTAACTGTTTGCATTTTATTTTGTGTATATCAAAATCATAAAGTAACTCCCTTCTAGGCTTTTTTTACCATTTCTTATCATTTTTCCCTTTTCAATTTATATCTTTGTCCTATAAAATGTAAAAGCTTCTGAAAATTGTTGGGAAAGGGACCATATTACAAATAAAAACATCACAAAACAAGATGAGCTGTATTTCTTTTTAACAGCTCATCATCAGTTCTCTCAAGAGGATACTCTCATCTCTGGAAAGAAAACCACTTCAGCTGAAATAATTCCTCAGATTTTTAATAAGTATATTCCTCTTCAGGAGTCGTCTTTTAATTGCTAATTTCTTCACCTGCCCCTCTCTTAATTCTTGAAAACAATCCCCTCAGAAATTCCAGCAGGGATGATAAAACTGACCAGCTCAGAGATTAATTTTAGAATTAGCATAAAAATAAATCCCAGCTACTTTTTACCTCTGATTTTATTTATGTTAATAATAACAGAAAAGAATAGACACAATATTTCCCTACAACAAAGAATCACAGCATGGTTTGGGTTGGAAGGAGCTTTGATGAACATCTGGTTCCAACCCCTTGCCATGGGCAGGGACACTTTCCACTAGACCAGGTTGCTCCAAGTTCCATCCAACGCAGCCTTGGCCACTTCCAGCTGAAGATGGGCTTGCACAGCCGGAGAAGCCACGAGGCTCCAGGTACTCTTCTGCTGCCACAGACTGATGGGCTTTTCAGGACAGTGTTCTGTGTCACTGACTGCTCTCTCCCCCTCAGCAGGTCCCATGAAGAAACCTTTCTGGTTTCTCCTCTTCCAGAAGCAGAGGAGTGCCTGTATGCTCACTAGAAATGATGCTCATGCATGATTTTCACAGGTGTAAGCCTGTATTTTAATTTATCATTCGGGAAACCTGAGAAAATTAGGTTAGAACAATATCAATATTTTATGTCATATAATGATTCCAGTTCAATCCTGGAGATCTCTCAACCACTCTTCATACTGTGCCTTCAAATCTACAAGCTAAACAGTGAAGAGTTCTTACACACAAATGTACACATGGTGTTTGAGTAAATATTTTGCTTTGAATGTATGAGAACTGTAAGTAGCAGGAAAAATAAATTACTTAGAGAAGATGCATATTCCTCTTTTATATAGGCTGTTTTTTGGAGGACCTAAAATTAGAAATCAACTGATTTCTTATTTCTGCACAATAGGCTGCCTGGCCTACTGCTGCTCAATGATTATTTTCATGTGAACTTCAAGAGCCTCTGCTTTATTTAAAAATACAGATTTTATTTTCTCCTACCTGCAGGAGTTTGCTTTTTTCTCAGCCCTAATTCCATTTGTCTGGGTGCCAGTACCACTGAACCCAAACAAGGCTGTTTATTCTTCTGCAATTTGAGTCACAAGATGAATAAACTCAGATACCAAAGCGTCTTTGAGCACTGGCACACTAAAAGCAGCCACTCGAGGTATTGTGCACACTCACACAGGTTGTAAGATAAAAATTAGGAACCCTCCAAATCTCTACTCAGAGATACAAGTCTGAGCAATTTTATCTCCATATCTGTATTTGGTGTTAAGTGCCATCATTCTTCATTGCTTCATTCTTGATGCTTAATTTATTCTTTGAACATACTTTTCTACTTAAAAAAAAAATTGTATTTTTTACAAGGAAAGTGACTGGATGAGGCTTTCAATTGGGAGAGTATAGATTTAGATCAGATATTAAGAAAAACTTCTTCCCTGTGGGGGTGGTGAAGCCCTGGCACAGGCTGCCCTGAGAAGCTGTGGCTGCTGCATCCCTGGAAGTGCTCAAGGCCGGGCTGGATGGGGCTTGGAGCAATCTGGGATAGGGCAGGATGTCCCTGCCCATGGCAGGGGGTTGGGTCTGGAGGATTTTTAAAGGTTTCTTCTAACCTAAACCACTCTGATTTTTTGATTCTAGGGAAGGGCACATTGTCAGGCTTCAACTCCAGGACACCTCACCTTTGTTATAGGACCAGGACAACTTCGCTGTCTTCACCAGTTTTCATCTCAAGCACAGAATCACACATCAGGAAATTTGGATCATCAGCCTGATTTAATGGTATAGAAGGACTTTCAAGCAGAGTGATTCATCACAGGGACTGATTCCCAGGGCTCTGCTGTGTGAAAGGCTTGGCTGGATGTGTGCCAGAAGAGAGCAGGAGATAAAAAATAGTAGACATATTCAGCAAACATGCTTTTATTTTTTAAATCACCAATAAACACAATAAATATTTATGCTAAAATAATGTTTTAACAGCTTCTGAAAAATGAGAAAATCCCAGTGTTGGGTAACAGCTGACTGCTTCAAATCGAACACAGCTGATCAAGCAGAGTTGATGAAATTGAGGAAAACTGTAAAGATAGGTCTCAAAGTCACACACAAATAGGAAAAGGTCTGTGAAGGAGAATTTCTGACAAAAAAGTTTGATTTTGAGAGGGTAGAAAAAGAAATGACTACTAAAAACATCACTTTCCTGNAAATACGAAAAGGAAAGGTCTGTGAAGGAGAATTTCTGACAAAAGAAGTTTGATTTTGAGAGGGTAGAAAAAGAAATGACTACTAAAAACATCACTTTCCTGCAAAGAGGTGACAGCAAATCAAGTGCCTGGTTAATGAAAAAATTGCTGTAGATGTAAGGGATGTGTGGAGGGTATTGAGTCTCCAGCTGCTTGGGTTTGTCTGTAACTGCTGGGGGAATTAGATCTTGGTCACAGGAGCCTTGGGGGATTCAGGGTGGGCAGGAACTGCCTCAGGCAATGGATCAGGGGGGATTAAAGACACGACCAAGAGCAGTGGGTGAGGATGAGACTTGATCTCAGGGCACAGATCTTCAAGCGTGGCTGCAACAATGAGACAGCACCTCACTTCTTGAAAACTGTAAATTTTTAACTTTTCTTCAGGCTCTGTACTCCCAAGAAGTCAGCAACATTGGTAACACCCAACACATTTTCATATACTACAGCTAAGGAATTAACCCTACTTAGTAAGTTATTTTTTTGAAAATTACCTTTTTTTTCTGCTTCTGCTTGACATGGAGCAAAATAGCTCAGTGTGTAACGAAAAAGAAGCTCTATAACTTCATGTAGCTGAAAGATGTAAAAAAAAAAATGTATCAGTACAGATTTTTAGTGGCCCTGCTTTTGAAAGTAAAGCTTTTACATTAATTAGTGTCTCCACATGCTTAGAGATTTGGAGTTGTCCCAGAATAGAGTTTCTAGGGATTGGAAGCCTCTGGCAGACTTCAGCAAAATATAATAGGCCAGAGTAGAAAAGTCCATTAATACTCTTCCCATCTCATTGTGAAAAGAAAAATGGCTTCTGTAAATGAATATTAAATCAAGACCCTAAGCAAGAGAAAAATTACATTACCTTCTGATTTCAAATCTTTATAAACAGCATAGAAAAAAAGGATGGTGAACATCTTTGGCTCAGAGGCATGTCACTCCCTTTCAAACCAAATTTGCATTTCCCAGGCAGGGTCCCTTGCACTTCAGTGGCATCCACAGAGCCAGTGAACCTGTGAGCTGAGATACAATCTGTTCCATCTGAATATGAGGAAAAACTTTACTCTGAGGGTGACAGAGCACTGGAAGAGACTGAGGAGGAGGAGGATTGTGGAGTTTTCTTCCCTGGAGATATTCAAAAGCCACGTGGAGATGATTCTGGGCACCCTGGGCCAGGTGAACCTGCTTCAGCAGTGGGGTTGGGCTGGATGGTCTCCAGAGGTCTCTCCCAGCTCCAACCCTCCCGTGATTAAGGGGTTTAGGAAGCTGGCAGGATCAGGACACAGTAGATTCCATTACTGTTTTCCAAGTATTTCTTTTCAAAGCCTGTGGTGACCATTTTTCTATAGCCAAGGTTTTGAAGAGATTAAGACATCTTCTTTACATTGGAAAGGATACATTTTTCTATCGCTGAAACCACACGGATTGCATATTAAAGTCACTAGTATTTAATATTTCTTCTGATAATTTCTTAGCTCTAGAAACTACCTTGCAAGCGTCCACTTATATTCAAGACATGCCTCCTCTAAAAAAATTAAAAAAAAAAAAAATAGTATTAGTCCAGAGGGCATTTTTAGACCTTTGGTTCAATTGAAGTGGATTTTTTGACTGTATTTTTAGGAAGGCCTAAAATACTGACTTGTTGCTATCCACCATACCTCATGTGGAAAGGAAAATCAGAAAATAATCAAGTACATGGAGACTAATCATCAAGTAAAAGGAAAATGATAACTAGACAAACCAAAGTGCTCTGGGGCAGGACCAGACAAACATTTGTTCCCAGGGAGATGACAAGTTGTGCTTTGCTTGGCAGTCAGGAAAACACTGATCTACACCAGAGGAAAGAGCCCAATTAAAGCAATTAAAGAAACACCAATCAGGAGTTGACCAAGTTGAAAGCATTTCAAAATGCAAACAGTTACGTTCATGATTGATGACATTCCTGTGTTCTGGGGTATTTCATACATTTTCTCTCTTGATACAGCTCCTCTCTGATCAGTCAGGGAGCAGTATTTAAGCATAAATGTTGCTGTAATAGACTTCATACTCCATTACAAGTTAGACAAGAATTTCCATAGTGAATTTGGTTTAAGAGAATAAGTTAGAATCATATTTCTACATCTTGTACCTTTCTTGGTAACAGTTTGAGAGTTTTGTTACTAAACCCATAGATCTGGTTGAGTTCATCATAAAAGCAATGTGAGAAAAACAAAACTAACTGCTCTCTCAGCTTTGACTTATTTTTAATTTAGGAGGAAGTATTACTCCCCTGCCCAGAAACAGGACTGCGTGGATTACCTGTAGTTGCCTCAGGGTCATAGCCTAGATGCAATCACAACAAGAAATTCTTGAAAAATCTGCAAACCAGCCTGATTGTTGCAATGTTCCAGTTTTTCCTTTTACTTCTGCACACAGAAGCAAAACTTAGCTTGGATAGAAGTTGTTTACATCTTCTTCTAGTACATTTACCATGGCACAGCCATCTGTTTCCAGCCTGCTGGCTCTAATAGTACATCAGGAAAACACTGACCCCACAGGTTCCCTGCGTCAGTCGGGGACAGAGTGGGCTCCGTGTGCCACTTGAGCTTTACTGCCTTGGCAATACTGGAAGGACACACTGTGAAAAAGCCCAGAACTGAATATCCTGCCTTGCTTCAACAAATAAGGAAAGGGAAGTCAGTATTAAAGACTCTAAACATGCCATAAACTCAGAGGGAAAAACCTTTCTGATGATTTCCCAGGAGGTACAGAAAGGTTAATGCAATTATTCACTTACATGCTTTTATTGCAGCTTCTCATCCTTTTCCTGACTCCACCAAGCCTCTCTCTACTCCAGTAAGAGCCAATCACCAAATCTATAAGAAATCCTTCACACCCCACCACTGTTTTTAGAGGGATAGAGTCAGGCATCCCAAATTATACAGCAGAATCCTTAAGCACATGCTTAATTAAAACACTGAGTATTGGGAGTTAAGTATGTTTTTAAATGCTTGGTTCAATTGCACCATAAAGCAGAATGTCACTTTCCAAACCAAATTCCAGCTATCATTTTCTTCCCTACAGCCTTGTGAGCAGTCTCCAGCCAAGCTGCTACACAGGTTCCTTAAAGCACATCAGGGCTTGATTCCCTGCCAGCTGCTGCAGCTTGGAAAATGCCTCTGACTCACATGCCAGCCCCCAAATAGCTTTTCCTGCCCCAGGGCCGTCTTCTGCTAATAAACATAAATTACAAGGTTTGTATTTTAGATTCAAAATTTCCTTATCAGCCTTAAGGAACCGTAGAAACAACATCTAAAATTTCGGTTTTGGCGTAGTTATTGTTAGCACGGAGTTTTTCCTATATCAAACATTTTGCCATGGAGTTTTCAAAGTTAAACAGTGCAATTTTTATTACAAATTTATATGCTATAATGGTTTTTGTAAGTTCCCCTTAAAGTGCCAGCCCTTCTGCAGATTAGTTGGGTTTTAACCAGCTCTCAGAGTACCAGTGGATGGTCTGTGTTCCTTAGTCCTACTGCAGCTCCAGCACTAGGGAAAGGGAGGAGTAAAGTGTCCAATATTCGACAGTTTGGGGGTTTCTTTTTCCCTTGAAAGAGCACTTTTTTAAAATAACATCTCTTCTCTATCCTTCTGCTTGACAAACCTTCTGAAGCCTCAGCGTGAGCAGACTGAGAAGCACAGCTACATCCTCAACACATGGCACAGGTACTGCAAAGATGTGGTTTCAATAACAATTCCCAAGGCAACTTCCAATATTTCCTTGAATATACTACACACAGCTTTTAAGGATTTCCATTAAGCTCATCTAGCAAGAAACTATCTACAAAACACCAGTCACCCACAGGAAAAAAAAACAAAATCAACATAAATAGATTGCAGAAAGCATAATGCTGTAATGTGTTTTTTAATATTTTGAATCAGAAGTTTTAAAAGGGAAAAAAGCCCACAAAACAACAACAGAAAAAAAAAACCCAACAAACTAAAACCACACCAAAAAGAGTCAGAAAATGTCCTTGAAACACCTGTGATTAATTCTGGCAAGGCAGGTGTCCTGGGGAGGGCTTGTGGATTTTTTTCTTCAGGCTTTTTTTATCAGCCTTGTGATGATGTTTTAGGTAGTTCAGGATGGGATTGGGCTCAGTTCTCCCTTGGATGCTCAGTACAGCACAGCACAAAGCCTGGAGGCACTGGCCTGCTTGCATGGCAGAGGTGAGTAGGCTGAAGTTGGTTGGGAGCCCTTTTCTTCTGATTTAGACACTCTTTAGCCTCTACTTGGAAAGTGAATCATCCTGATTTGTATTCTAATGAAGCCTTGGTTTTGTCTGAGAGAATGTTGATCTTTGCAGGGAGCTGCTGCTGCACAAGGCAGAGTGCTGGCCTGGGGTCTGCTCCCATTAGGAAGCAGTGACTGAGTGTTGCTTTTAAACAAATGTCTTACTAAACCTGATTTAAAATATTGTGGGCGGACAGTAAGTAATGCGATCCTGTAGTTTGACAAATTTTCAATCTAAATACAAAATTCTTAGCTCTGCAGGTTCTCATGGGTGTTTATGTATTGTATGCTCTAGAACTACAATGTGCCTGAATTATTGCAGGTGATGACAGGAGAACAAAAGTAACTTTCATGCAAAAAACCTGTGTTTGGTTGGTATTTTGTTCCTTTTCCTGTCATTTGGAAATGTATTGTATTGCTGAAAACTGAACAAAATAGTGCATATTTCCATATTTTTAACCATTACAAGGAATGCTGATTAGTTATTAAAAAGGAGGTTTTTCAAACTCTAGTCTATTTAGTCTGTATGAATGTTTGGATTTCTTAAGGGAGTGAATGAAGAAACTGGAAAGTGACTTAATTTTAGGTTTTCACACTATTTCCTTTATTAAAATGTAGTTTTAAAGAAACAAAGAATAGTGTAAAGGAAGAACATGGCAGCGAAGGCATCTGTACAGCTGCACCTCTGTGCTTGAGCCCTTGGAAGCTGCTGCTGAACAAGCAGAGGTCTGATGGCTCAAAATCAGCCCCAGCTTTGAAGAGAAGGGCTGGAGCATGGAGGAGAAGCTGCCTTCCCCCTCTGAGCAATGGCAGGAATCTTCCATGGAACTCACAGCAGGTTGTCCATCACTTAAAGGGAATTTGGGGTTTTTGAAAGAAGAAATAGGTTTTGGGGAATGAGGTTCTGGAGTTGGGATCTTTTAAAAATTTCTAATTAGGAAATTAGAAACAGCAGGAATTTTAATGTAAGTTTAAGTTACAGAAGCAGTAACACAAGTTGGCTGCTGAGGCCTGGATTCCAGGGCCTTGGAGGTACCACTTGTTGCTTTTTTCAGGTGCAGGGGAATGAAAGATCCTGGCTACAGCTAAATAGCCAAAAAATTAAATAGAATAATATTCTTGTACTTGCCAATTTTAACAGGTCTGTATAAAATGAGAGTTACAAAAGCCATTGTTTGCTTTCTTCTTTACTAACTTTCTGGGATCAGTGTGGGAATTATTTAGATTAATTTATTAAATCCTCTAAGCAATATGTTGTAGCATTCACTGATGATGCTCAGATGAGTAAGTAAATCAGAGGGTTAACAGCCTGAGAAGTGTTGCAGCATTTGCAATGCATAGCTGGTTCTAAAAGCTACTTCACAAAGCAGCTGGTGATGATACAATGATGCTGCACAAGAAAAAGATTGTTATCCAGCTGTCAACTGTCTTACATGTTTTCATCCATCAAGTGCTTTACAGGGGCACCTTCCTACACTGCTGTAATTTAAGCCTCATAGCTATGACATCCTAGGTCCATTTTATGCAAATATGAATTATCTGTATGCCAAAAGACCCTCTTGATCTCCCTAGTGTGATCTTGAAAATTGAAAAATTCAATAGTTCTTTCTATCCCAACTACACAGATGCATATAGAAGAGCATTTCCTGGCTGAAGTTTCCCTGAGTAGTAAATATCTACCATTCTTTTCTTGGGTTTTGTTCCTTGCTTTTGCTCTTATGGATTTTATCACAGTTCTTACAATAAATCTTGTCTGCATTTGCAACAATAGCTCTGCAGAGAGATTGGTTGCTCCCTCCTTTCCAGCTATTCCAGTACTCAGGATTAGACTGTTCACAGTTAGGAGTAAGACCACAGACATATAAAATGTGCTTCCTTATTTTTCCTACCATTGCTGTCATTAAAATGCCTTCCTGTTTTATCTTCTCAAAGTTTATCTCTGAAAGGCATACTTTTAAAAGTGTGTATTTTCTTTCATTAAAATAATACTTTTTGCAGTTAAACATAAATCTGGAAGTCTGAAAAGATCAGTCTCTAAAGACTCAAAAAGTTTATTTTACCTCCCATAGCTTGTGATGTTCAGTTAGCCTGCAAATCCTTCAACAGCAATCAGGGAATAGTCCTAAGCCAGTTTTTTATTGCTCTTGCAAGTGTTTTTAGCTGTATTTAAGTTTTTGGATGATTTAATATGTGAAGTCTAACAGCCATGATGTCTGACTGAGGCCTGCCAAATACTCATTGAACTTACTGACTTCCTTGGTAGTAAATATTCATGAAGTAGTGGTAACTTGGATTCATGTTTTTAAGATGAAAAAGAGTATTAAAAGCCAGAGGTTGCCTTGCACTGAGCTGTTCTCTGCACCTTCCAAGGACAGCGATGGAGCAGAGCTGAGGCAGCAGGAGCAGGGCTGGTCTCTGCTCTGGCAGTTTGGAGCTCTTGCCATGAGTCTGGATGGCATTTTCAAACATGAATTAGCTGCAGGAACGTGAGCTGGATTGGGAATAAGTGTGTAATGCAAGTTAAATGCTTTTGCCACTGCATTCCTAGCCTTTCTGCAGGTGCTTTTCTGGGATGTGCTGGGTCTCTGCCACTGTTGGGTTTATTGGGACCCTTGGCTGGAAAGGAAGAGAGCAGGAGGCTGGTCCCAGCCCATCCTGGCTCGTTGAGGTGATGATGTTCATGCCAGTGTGCACAGGGGCACCACCAAACCTTTGAGTCTTTTGTAGCTTACCCTGATGTCCACAGGAGCTGGAATGCTGAG
Source organism: Polioptila caerulea (assembly GCA_013397295.1). Taxonomy (NCBI): domain Eukaryota; kingdom Metazoa; phylum Chordata; class Aves; order Passeriformes; family Certhiidae; genus Polioptila; species Polioptila caerulea. Next base: position 484,366 of record VYXF01002804.1, on the reverse strand, counting down.
ATAAGCACTGAGCTCTGACTTATGGTCAGCCCTTATAATTGACTTCAGTCTGAAGGACCACGGTAAATACTACTGAGTGTATTAGTATTGACCTGGCTGCAAGATCAGTGCCTGTGGTTCAGCTGGGGATGGATTTGAACAAATCTGTGTGGCCCTGCATGTATTTTATAATTCCGTGTTTAATGAGCTGTTCTTTCTGTTTGTTGCAACTGTATAAAACAGATAAAACAAAATATATTGTCTGCTCCCATAACAGATAGATCCTGGTGCAGTTTCTCTACTAAGCTGACACTGCCTAATAGCAACACTCTGCCCTGGCTGTCAGGGTGGGTAGGAGTCCTTCAGCCTAATTTTGCATTCTGTTAACACCATGTTTCTTTCCAATGTTTTCATTCATTGTTGCAGCTAATATTTTGTAGACTTGTGTCTATGCTGATACAGCCTGGTGCAAGGAACACCAATTTACCTCTGTTTTGCTGTTCATTATTTTCTAGATCTCTACTGCAATTCACAAATCCGTGCCAATATCACTTTTTCTCAGTCAGTACTTCCCAGGTTCTCTTGCCACTTAGTTGGAAGCACTCTTGACAGGAATGACAGATATGCCTGAGGAAGAAGCAGTGTTTAGGGGAGAGTGTTCAGATAAAACTGAAATTAATAAGTAGATGAGTTTATGATGATGCTCTTGAATAAAGTGGCTAATCAATAAAGCACACTTTAACAAAAACTCTTATCCTTTGAGTTCATGGACTTGTCTGTGGCTGGAAGAGAGAAAAAGTGTGAGAAATAAGCTTTTGTGGTGTTAACAGGGGTCTTACACCTAAAGTTTAGATTTTAAAGCAGTCTTTGAGATGCATTTTCCTGTAAGATGTAAATATTTTGTAGTTAGAATAAGAAAAATAAGGAGGCATGGTTATAGGACATGTTGTTGGAAGAATGCTTGTTTTCTTCTACTGATGTGGGGTATTTTTATGCTGTGGTTTGGGGTTTTTTTGTTTGTTTGTTTTATGCAAAACAGCCTAAAGGGCCACAGCTGCTACCAATTTACCAATTGGACAGGCTGCCATTAGGAAGGGTACACTGCTACAACGACTTTTCTCTCTTTTTTCCCTCTCTCTCTCCTTTTTTAAAATAAAGATATTTTTCTGATTCTACTTTCAATACCATTTCTGAGACTCCCCAAGCAGTCTCTTTCTCCATGCAGAGTCTTCCTTACAGCTGTCCTATTAATGAAAAATGTGACTCCTTAACTGTTCATCAAGTGCAGTGGATGTGAGCCCATGCAGGCTGGGCCATAACTCTTAAATGCCATTTTGCAGTCTTTTTCTCAGTTGGTATTTATATTCTAATGGTTTTATTCCTTGCAGCCAAGCACGGAAGGTTACTTGTTATTCCAAAGTTATCAAAAAACTAACCCCTTCTGTGTACCTATCCTTCATTCTGTCTGTCCTGGGTTTTTCTTTGCAATCACACAGATTCTGTTTCCTTTTTACATTGTTGGCTTTGTTATTGGCTATGAGATTCAACCCCAAATTGTAGTTAGCCACTATAAAATAATATCCTTAAGCAGCTGTAAGCAAAATATGATTTTCACTGCTTGCCCATGGTGCATGCTGCTCTCCCCATGGGGTTTTCCTGATATTGAGGGAAAGTTCCCGCATGTAAATGAATTTCCTTGCCCATTACACTCCCAGCCATAGAATTGTTTAGGTTGGAATAGATCTCTCTAAGATCCTCAAGTCCAACCATTAACCTAACACTGCAAGGTGCAGCACTAACCCACATCCCTAAGCACAAAATCTATTTGTTTTTCAAATCCCTCCAGGAATGGTGATTCCAGTGCTGCCCTGGGCAGCCTGTTGAAATGCTTGACATCTCTTTCAGTGAAGTAATGTTTCCTAATATCCAATCCAAACCTCCCCTGGTGCAACTTGAGGCTGTGCCCTCCTGTCCTATGAACACCCAGTTGTCCAAATCCCAGTTTTTATTAAACTACAAGGGTAAATCAGGCAGAGTCAATTGCTTATGTTGTTCAGTGAGACCTTCTTCTGGGAAACACATTCTTCTGGTTTTTTGGTTTTTAATTTCCATATACCTCCTTAAGTGAGCTCTTTATCAAGTGTGGAGGTTCTGTGTCAACAGCTCCAAAGAAGGAGTTTATGGCAGCAAGGACACATTTGTCAAACTACATACTGTGCCATGCCCTAGCAGAGTGGCCATGGCAAGCAGGGATATTTGGGATTTGGAGAAGCAGTGCTGTGGGTTTTCCACTTGCCTTTCATTTCTGATCTTCCTGTGCAATCAATATTATGGCCTGCAACTCTGAAATCAGCATTCCCAGGATGGAATTCTCTTCACTGAGGCATCTGGTGGTTTTTATCTGCAAGCAGGAAGCTGGCCAAACTCATAAAGCATCTGCCTTGTTAGTCCTGCTCCTCTGCCTCCATGGTTAGTTTTATAGTGTGTGATGCCTTTCCAGATTGCTTTAAATTTAAAATATTACATGGAACACGTTTCAAAACAAGATTAAAATGAGAGTACGGTTTGGACTCCATCCTAAAAATATTTATTTTCCCTGTTCCTTAAGGACACAGACTTTACTCTGATTTTTTTGCTGCCCTGGGTTTCAGATCCAACCTGGGCATGAGAATACCTCATGTGGCTACAACCCAGCAGCAGGAGATCCCTCTAGAGATCAATTCTGAGACAATTTGGCCCCTAAGTAACACGAGGTAGTGCAGAACTAAAGCTGGAATACAGTTTCTTTTGTCATAATATGTGTATTTTGCTGTACCTTTTGTTTATACTTTAAACAATAAACCACCAATAACAGCCAGATGGGGGAAGCTGCTGAGCCTTTTGGACCTGTTTTCTTCTCCCACTTTCCTAATCACTAATGAACATTATTCAAGGAGCTTTTATTCCTGTGGGAAATATTTAATTTCTCATGTACAACTTGAGGACATAGTCAAAATGGGAAAAAGTGGAAAAACTTCCCTGATGCCTCCCTGAACTACATAGGTGTTCATCTGTGCCTCAGTGGAATAATGTAAATACTTGAGTGGCCTTGGTTTTCCTTAATATTGTTAAGGGACAGGATCCCTTCAACAGCATAAGTATTATTGCACAAACTCTGCCTAAGGGAAACACCCATTAGAAGAATCAGCTCTGTGTAAGCCTAGTGAATTTTGAAGCAAGGGAACAAAAGTGACTGCAGTAGTGTCAGATGGCAAAACTCCCATTGTTTCAGTAGGATCAATATTTCAGTAATTGGTCCTGCTTCTCCATAGAATAAGAAAGGAGGGAAAACATGCCCATGTAGAGAAGTGGTGTATATATATATACATATATATATATATATTATATGCGGCACTTGTAAAATTCTTTTAAAATTTCTGATGAGCATCTTATTTCCAAAAGTGTAGCTTTGTTGAAAGCAGGAGTTTTTGCAGGAATTTTTTCATTTTTATTGTGTGTTTTTACTTGACATTATCAAAACATCTAATTTCTAGTATTTTTCAAGTTGTGTGGGAGCATAAACTCAGCAAATCTGTATAATGTTAACATTTTATGCACATAACTTTTATGTGCTGAAAATTGGAAATTTAAATTTATTGCTGTTATTTCAGTGTTTGGGTTTTATTTTTTTTTTTAGATGCATCCAATCTGAGATTCCCTTGGACATACTAAACTAATTCCATTTGTTTTGCTGCTGGGACTGAGAGGGAGACACTCTCAGTGGATCTGTTGCAGTCAAGTCTGTCTCTGTGCTCTTGCATCCCAAGTCCCTGCTGGTAAAGGGAACACTTTTTCCTTTGCTGCAATGTCTAAAATGGCTTTTCTCAGCCTCTTGTAAAAGGAGCAGGCTTTTATCACATCTCTTCTTGACCCTGCACATTCCTGCAGGGATGCAGTTTCTCCTCATGGATGGCTGTTACACAGAGCTGTAAAATCACACATGGCCACACTCTGCCAGCACAACAATGTGTGTTTCCACCACGGGATGCACTTCTGTGAGACTGGCAAATTTCTACTAAATCATCACCTTTGCTTAAACCCAGCCTGTTTCTAATTCCAGTAATTAATGTGTGTGCACTGAGCTGAGAAATACAAGGGGCTGTGTAAATGAATGTAAGGCGTTTGCAGAGCACCCATTCCAGCAGGTTAAATGGAATGTGTGTAGGAAATATTCCCTTCTACCTGCTGCAGGGAAATGAGGTGTTCAGGCAGATAAAGCAGGCAGGCTGTAATCACCCCTGTGACTGCCAGGAGCATGTTATGGATGGATTCTGTCTTGGGCATTTAATTGCAAAAATGAGACCAAGTTTTGTGGCTATTGATTTTGCTATTTGCTCCACCAGTCATTTAAATGAGTGTGGAAGGGAACTCTTGGGTGCTACACTGCTGAGAAATAATTTCCATAAAGTAATTGTGGTTTGTGTCTTTACTAGGCATCCTGACTGCATTTGCTTCATGGGAATTCAGGACAGGGAGAGGTACAGGATCACTTTGCTCATTAACCTTCTGGCTTTCTAGTCTATTATTTCCTGAGCACTGTTTTATAACATACTTTATGTAATTAGTGCAAATCCTCTTATAAAGGCAGCTCTCCTTGCAACAAGATAATCTGAGCCTGGAAGAAACAGTTTGGGTTTTGGTTTCTCAAAATGTTACTCCCTGGATAAATTGCTGGAATTTGATGGGTCCAACTGAAGCTGATGACAAACAGCCCTTGGGGTGCATCAACAGGGCCTTCATTTTCCTCTTCATTTTCCTTTCCTTCTTTTTCCTCTTCATAAGAACAAGTTTACTTTATCACCTGAGCAGGGTTTGAGATGCTTGACCATACCTGGCTTTTCTGAAGTTTGTGTCAGGAAAAAGGTATGCCACTGTAAAAAGCACAAATTTGCAGGATCTGGGCTAAGGCCAAATCTTTACGAAAAACCTCTCTACCTGCCAGGGGATGTGCAGCAAAGAATACAGAAATAACATAGATGAGACTTTAAAGAATAAACCTACTGAGCCAGAGAAGTACTGAAAACTTGGGCAGAAATCTACTGTGTCCCAGTAGGTCACAGTGCACTTCTGGAGCTTGTAGTGTGCAGAAACAAAAACAAAAGACCCAAAACAACCAACTGCCCAACCTTCCCACTTCCTTAAAAAAAAACTTCTCTTCAACCAAGACTTTGTGGCAGTTGGAGAGTATTTTCACCTATTTAGTAAAAGACTAATTCAATTATTTTCATAAGTGGGTGTTTCCTTCATATCTGTGTAGAATGAAAGAACACCTTGGCTCAGGTTGGTATGGTAACAGCAAAAAAGCAAGTATTTATTTACTCATTAAAACTGCTGGCAAGGATTTTAAATTCAAAGATTCTGTCCCTTGTTCCTCCATTTTTAAAAAGGCATTAAATTAAATTGTCTCAAAAATATGTTATTACAGTTTCTGGACTAGTTTTCAGGTCTTTTTAAGATCAGAAGGATGCAAAGAAGTGCCTAAAATGTTAATTTTCCTATTATCTGGGGAGCTGCAACAAAGCCACTTTGGGAGTTGTATAATTTAAGTGCATCTAGACTCTTTATGAACAATTTTCATTGATTTTTAGCTACATATTCAAATATATTAAAATTACTATCCTGGACTGCCTTGCTGTATTTTACTGGCTTAACTTCTACACAGGCTGAAAGAAGACTTTTTCCTACCTCTACCTCTCTTTTTATTGATGTTTTTCCTACTTTCCAAAAAACATAAAGGGTATGATCTTGCATTTATTTTGTGAACAAAATGTATTTGAATGTTAGAAGAGAGCCAAGTCTTGTTTATTTAATCACGTTGTGTAAATGGATTTCAGAAAAGCTGAATGAGTATCAGTGTAAGCAGCATAAGCTTTATCACCAAAGTTTCATCCACCTCATGGGACTAACTTATCTATTCATCCAGGTTTTTGCCTGAGGAGGGAAGATTAGAAAAAAAGAAAATTTAGTAAGAGCCAGTCTCCTTTGATCACACATTTTATGATCTATCATATATACTCCAGCATTTTAATGCCCAAGGTTTGCTAAAGGCTCAATAAATGGCTTCAATTTACAGGTGGCAAAGCAGGCAACTGTTCTGTGGAAAAGATCAGTGAACTGAGTGCATGGTCATATTCTTAAATATAACAGATGCTGTAAAAATGCACCCCTGATTATGGCAGACTTTCCATGAATCTGAGATAATTTCCAAAGTCTGACTTCTTGTAATCACTTCAGAATAATTTGCCTGAGTTTTTAATGTTAAAATGGAGCTGTCCTGACCTGCAGGGTAAAGACCAACAGGTTAATGACTCTGGTAGTCACTCCAGATTGTTAGATGTAAAAAATGGCCTTCTAGCCCAGCCCAAGTCCACCAAGAAACACAAGCTTCTCCTTTTCCTTAAAACCTTTGTTTTAAAGAAAGTCTTGGAATGGAGCCAGCTAAAATTTATTTGGGTTTTTTTGTGGTTTTTTTTAATGATCAGCTCAGTCACTGAAATAAAAACGTAGAAGTAGACAGGAAGGCACTAAACCAAACTTCAGGCGTGAGGTAAAGAGTTGGGTCTTCCAGGAAACCACAAATTTCTTTAGGATGGATGTCCAATGATACATACACATTACTGTTTTCTTTGCCTGGAAAGGAGAACTGTATTTCCAAGTTCAGCTACTATTTTAATAATTAACACAAAAACATGCCTTTTATGCAAGTTAAAATTGTCCTTCATTGTAGCTTTTCTGAAGGTCAAATCCATCAGTGTACTGGGATGTGATTGGCAAAGAATATCTGTAGTAGATGCAAACCTTGTTTTGCACAAGCTAATTCAAACTGATAAAGCAATGTCTTGGATGTCTATTTCTCCCTTCTATTAGATCTAGTTTCACATATTCTTCTTAGGGCCTAAAGTCCAATTTTAATTTTTAAGTAATAGAAGTTTTTATAGTCGTTGTCTGTCACTGGACCCAGCTACACAGATTTTGCTCTGTTCATCTTCTCTAGTTAAGTCGATCCACTTCCATCTGCCTCAGTTTGTGTTGCTTTCTGAGTACCCCCAGTGTGTCATCTCCTAACAGATGACAAGCTACCACCAAAACTCTTGGCAATGAGACTAATTCTTCCCTGATTGCTGACATGACCCTTTGTGATGTGTTGTACTGGGACAAAAAAGGATTAGGAGTGGACAGGTGGGGAGCTAACAGACAGCAGAATGTGTGTTAGTTGTGGTAGATCTGGGAAGGGAGAACTGATAGTTCTGACTGATTGATAATCAAGTGTCTCTTGAAGCATTGGACAGTCTTTTGTTATGTACTAGAGCCCAGTCCTAGAGGCACCTGCAAGATAGAGAAGATCAACATACTCAGTTTAACATAATAATTAATTGGGAAGCCAGCCACAAGGAAAGAGAAGTCCTTACAGTCCTTGGTGCTCAGGAGACCTTTGATTGTGCCTGAACCTACACAATTTTCCTAGGGAAGGAAATGACATTTCAGTAAGTGAAGAATAGTGGTTTTAAATTTGCTGCTGGCAAAATATTAGTTACACTGTTTAAAACTACTTCCTTGCATGTCTTATATTTGGAGTTTGGTAGACTACTCACCAGTAGTTTCCAGTAGTTTGTTAAAGTCTCCATTATGTTGTATGTATTAATGTCCATTGTTTTTTCTATAACATGTTTTGAGTGAGCTTGGAAGACTAAGGGTTCAAGGCCAGGCTGGATGTGGCTTTGAGCAGCCTGGTCTAGTGGAAGGTGTCCCTGCCCATGACAGGGGGTTGAGAGGAGATAGTCTTTAAAGTCCCTTTCAACCCAAGACATTCTATTTAGATGTTAAATGAGCCTGTTCTTGTTTGGTGGCAATTTAGCTGAACCCCTCCTCTGGTGCTGGGACAGTTCAGTCTCGGGGTACATGTTTGGCTGGTGGCTACAGGGTTCCCTGCCATAGCATGTGCAGAGTGGTGGGTCCATCAGCATGAGAGTGAGACAGCAGTGCTCTGCAATCCACAAAATTCATAAAAAATTCAGAGGGAAAATGAAACTACCTGGATGCTGAAAAATCCTGGCATCCAGCTCTGAACTCTCACAGTTCACACTGCAGGCTTGGGGATTTGTCCATATGTATGTATTTATAAAGGGGAGAGGAGAAGGAACCCCAGCCTGAAGCTCTTGTGGCATTCTGGCAGGGTGTGTTCCCGTGTTAGCTCAGCCCTGCTGGGCTGGCCAGGCGCTGGCAGCAGCAGCAGCAGCTCCTGTGGATCCTGCCACAGCTCTGTGCTGGGCAGGGGCCCTGCCTGCAGCACAGCCCCAGCTGCCCTGGCACCACAGCACAGCAGCTGAAGCAGAGTTCGTGTTTAAAAAATATTTTACTGTTGAATTGCAGTTAGTTTAAATAAAGTCTAGCTGATCTTTTGTCCCTGCTAGTCTGGGGAAGGCAGATCATGAGCCTTTGAGTGCTGCTCTGCACAGCACAGCCCAGCTCAGGATAAAGGTTGTGGAATCTGGCTTTTTTCCTGCAGTTTGGATCATGCTATGACTTTTTTTTACCCATATAATTTTAGAGATTTACTTCTATATCAGTGTGATTTTGCTATATGAAGGCAAAGCACATGCCTATTTAGTTTTCATTATCTGAATTCCTAGCACTACTACTCTCAAGACATTTTGACTAGACAAAACAGTAAATTAAAACATAAAGCAGCATTTATGGCCTATTTTCCAGTATTTATAAAATTTAGTAAGCATACATGCCTGATGAATCATGGTGGTGTCTTATGCAGACAAAGCTCCCTGGAATAAATACTTGATGCATAGTCAAGCAGAGCTCTGTTTATGTAAAGCAGAAAATACAGATATAAGAGTTTCTATCTTGAAAGGTAATCCTGAGGTAAGACATTTTAGTTAGCTGCTTGTTTTTAATAACAGGAGGGAGAAAAGAGATAGGATCTTTCAGGAACACAAAGCAGGGTTTGTGTTTACATTCAATAACACTGATTATATATTCTGGGGTTGGGAAAAGGCTTGTCATACAAAATCAGCCTAAGTAAACATTGCATACAAAGCTGTAATAACACCTGAAATAACACTTGATGTGGCTTACACCAGGCTGGCTTGAAGGGTACATGCTTCATTGATTTTCAGAGCTTATTGCTTGTAATATTTCTGCAGCACACCCATTACAAGTCCTGGCCGTTATCGGGCTCGGAGCAGGCAGCTGTGAGCTGACAATAACATCTGATGCTGCAAACCCCAGCTTGAGAGAGATTCACCCTTTTCAGAGTGATTATACAGATCAAACCAGCACTTTTCCTGTTTGGAATTCTCTTGCAGTGCTCTTGTATAACATGTATATAGTATCTTATTGCTCATCTGAAAGGCAGCTTGTTCCAGGCATAAAGGTTCACATCTGTGCTGCTTTTGTAAGAAAAGAGTTGTGGGGAGGTTGATAATAAAATTAGTACTGCCAAGAGCATTTCAAAGTATAATCTGCAACCTAAACCAGTTTTTTGTTATCCTGCAACCAGGTAAATACCAACAGGGTCTGGATTTTTTTCTTCTGGAGAGTGATTGACTTATTTTTCTACAGCAATAGGAAGTGGATTTTGATCTCCTTGGAAATTGAGCTGAACCTCCTCTTTTCCATAAGGAGAAAGTTTCCCTGAAAGTACAGCTACCACTTCAGTTCAATCAGCAAACTGGAGGAGAGAACTGAGTTCCTGTGGCCTAATTAATAAGAAAATATATGTTAAGATAGCCCCATAAATCAAAACAGTTTATGCCTAGAAATCTGTGTTCGTCCAGTGCAGTGAGTTGTCAGGCCTTTGAAGGAAAACAGATTCATATCTAAAGCTCTTATATCAATAATATGCATTTGTATAATACATACATAATTACAATATATAATACATACTACATATGCATAAATATACATAAAGTATATGAACTCCATTATTTCTGAAGCATGGATGCAACTCCCATTTCTACTGATTGAGGCTCTGGTGTTATCCAGCTTGGGAAATGAAGTCAGGTTGGTTTAGACTGCCTTGAATCAATATAATGGAGGGTTATGTATTCTGAGAGTGACAAAGAAAAAAATCAGTCAAAAATTTCTCTGCTTTTTTTTCCCTACTATTGCAGGTACAATGTTTTCCATTAAATTAAAGCTGTCACTAACAAATTGCTACTTAGATATAGGATGCCAGAGAATGTATCTGACACAAATAGCAAGCAGGAAAACAGCACCCATGTCAGGGAAATCTATAATGAAGTGGAAACTCCTGATGGGCTCTCATGGGCAGGCCCAGCCCTGAGCAGATCCACCAGAATAAGTCCTTAGAGAAAGCATGTAGCACCTTTATGTGAGAGGCTTGTGCAGGACAACATCCCAAGGCTGCCAGTCCCAGGCTGTGCTATCTGCATGAAAGGGAAAGGATTTTTAGCCCTGGATAGAAATCTCTGGTACCTTGTCTCACAGAAATATTTCTCTTGTTCACTGTGCCTTGCAGTGATGTGTGGTGAGAGGCAGTAGTAAATCATCAGGGCAGGAGCTGCCTGTGGGACACAACATTGAGTTGTCATTGTTTTCCCAGCTCTTAAAAACAAGTTTTTGCTTTTAAAAAAAAGATAAAGAATGATGCCAGCTGTCAAATCAAGGTGATGTAAAAGCAGGTATTTTGCCTAATTCTCTCAGGTTGTTCAGTTACTGAATTTCAATCCTGGCCCTTTGCTTTTCTACTCGTGCCTTTCCCTTATTGTAGCACAGAGTGCTTTGACACTGCTGGCTCATATCTGTGCTGGGCTCTAGTGGCACTATCCTGCCTCCTCAGCTCGTTGTTTAGCAGTGACTGCAAATTTGAGTTAACAAACACCTAAGAGGTGACAGCCATGAGCTAACTGGGTTAATATTATGCTGCCAAGGTCTTGCCAAAGGTCTCCTCTTTACACGGGAATTTCTGACTGCAGCCATCAGTGAAGACCCACCTCGGCCTGGTCAGTGATGGGCAGTCACCAAGTGAGTGGCCCTTCCCTAGTTCTGCACTGGTTAGGACTTGACAAACCCTCTTGGATGCTCTAAAACCTCCTCATTTCCATAAGCTTCTTGGAGGGAAGAAGATGTACATGCAGCTTACCCTGTATGTGCATCACTGTGTCAGAAAAGTTTGAGCAGTTTTTAAGTGTTTTTTTGTAGCTTAGCTGTACAAGATAAAGGGTTTGTTTGCACCCTCACAAATATTCACATATCTCTGTTTATACAAATAGATAGCATGCATGCTTTGAAAGTGCAGGGTCCAGGACATGCCCATTTACTCTGGAAATCTTTTCCTATTAAACTTGATTTCTTTAAGGGAGGGGGGAACTGAAATGTGATCAACATGGTTGCTAAAAAAAATTGCCTCTCAGAGGGCACAATTGTGCCTCTAGTTTGTAATATCAAGGAAAAACTCAAGACTCGAGAGCAGCAAATTACTGCAATCATTTAAGTAAATAGGATGGTTCTTTCATTATAGAAAGTTTCCTTGCTGAGCTAGATGTACAATATATTCTTCTTTCATGATGTAAATGTCTGCTACTGATGGAAACAGTCAGCTGTCATTACACTACAAATGCAAATTGCAAAGTGATGGTTGAACAATTAAGATCTAGTGCACAGAGCTTATTGCCACTGGAGGACTGTAATTGAATTCCTATTGCTGTCAGACAGGTTGAAAATCACTCTAATGAAGAGCATCAGTTTTCTACTTTACATCTTGGTGTTTCCCGGCCAAGGAGCATTGGTGTTACAGAGGCTCCCACAAATAGATAATTGAATAGAGAGCAACAAATGACAGAGGAATGCTACCTGTCATTAAAGGGGAAAGTCATCAGTGCTCTTTAGCTTGATTCCCACATGCCCATGAAATCCAGGGATCTAAAATCATGGTCCTTCCCTCAGTGATCCTGGCTGTATTGATGGGCAGGCAGAGTGCAATTAGTGATCTGACACCTGGATACCCAAATACTGGGTGGTTCTGTAGATAATTGGATAACTTGATAGAGTTCCTCTTAATACAGAGGAAAGTTATGGTTATGTGACATATAAAAGAAGTTTTGAAGTAACCCTTGGTTATATGTGTGAAGATAGAGCTCTTTCACTAGTACCTCCTTTAAAATATTCAAGGTGTGCACATAAATATGTTCTTGACATCTTAACTATAAGAACTCCGAATAATCTCTGGAGTGAGCAAATAAGGAAAGATTAAATCATTACTTACAATGTGCATTAGTTGGTGCAAAACTCCTGCTTCTTATGTAGATATTTCTGCTTCTGATATTGCAGGACAAAGGATGAAATAGGGAGCTGTCTAATATTTGTTTCTCTGAGTTTCCTTTCTGGGGAGGTTATAGATCATAATGAGAGTGTTCTGTGCTGCTCTGTGGAGGAGGCTTCCCTGCCATCTCAAACCTGAAGTGAGTTTTGTAGCCATGGAAGGTGACTGGGATGTCACAGCACCCCTCCCTTAGCAAAGTCTGAGAGCAGGATATCTGCATCAGCTGGGCTGTTCCCTGTGTCAGGAGCAGGAAAGGGATGGGCTTCTGCAAGACCCCCAAAAACTTGGTGCAGTCCAAAAGAACTTACTCCAAGCTGTAGCACATTTATTGGACAGCTAAGGTGAGACTGTAGGAGTGTTTTCTGGGCTGAATGTTTGGAGCTTAAGCTCCCTGACAACAGTGGATCTCACAATCAGAAATGCCCAAGAGGTGCTGCACCCTGTAAGAAAAAAGGGAAATTTGGTCTGACAGGGTCACTCATACCATGTCATCTTGATCTGTACCAGCCTTGATCCATCTCGACCTAGTGCTTAAACAGATGCACGTATGAAGATCTTGTCAGCTGCTGTAATTTCAGAGAACAATTGGCTTTGGAGGTGTCAGCTTTCCTGTAAAAAGGGACTTTAAAATTTTTTGGCATCTAAGATGGATTGGAGAGTTTATCAAGGGGATAGGGCTATTGATGAAGCATTTGGCTGTGAAATCTGTTTGGCCAGGCCTGTCCCTGATGTGGCAGTAGCCTGGAGCTGTGCCTCAGACAATACAGGTGTGGATCCAGCAGTACAAAAAGAAAGCACCTGCTTCATTTAAGCAGCTACCAAATTTTTGTTAGACTATGTTATAAAGGCCATATGTTGTGAAACTTATTTGAATTTAAAATACTGCTGCTGTGAGTAATTCTCTGTTAATTTTCAATTACCCCTCTCAGCATGATTGTGCACATATTCCAGTATATTAAATGTGAAAAGAAAATGAACATTCTGGAATGTGAGCAAGCAACATGCTGTAATCATTTGAATAGGCATTCTACAATTTAAAGTAGTGCAGTATAAAAATAGAATTGAGGGTTCTGCACAGCTTTTATATCTATTTTATGATCCTCAGAGGTCCTGCATATGTTCTGTATGTGTGCATATAACCCACCATAAAAACAGAGACAAAATGGCAATTTTTCTGCTCTATCTGTAAGCTGCATAGCTCAGGTGACAAAGAAGGAAAAGGACTCTTGGCCAGTCCAACAGACATTATTCCTGAGTTTGCTATTTTCAGTTTCACGTAACACAAATTTCTTGCTCTTGTGACCATCAGTTCTCAGAGCTCATTAGTACCCTGGTTGTGGCTGAATTCACATACTTTGTACCAGCAAAAGTATGTACTCTTTCTGTTCTGAATCCTGAACAGAAAATTGCCTGAGGTTTACTTCAGTTTCCATAGTGGAAGTGTAAATCCATCTGGATGTTATAGGGAAATTCTATTGTCACATTGAATATTTAGTACTCCTTAACAGAAGTCAATGCAGTATTTATTGTTTCTGTAGATATCAGCAGTTGGTGGGACCATGCAGCTCTTATTGCTTCAAGAACCATTAAATCAAAGCAGAAGAACAGCAGTTCAAGACAGATGTGGTTTTCTATAAGGCACTCCAGTGCCATAAACATTGTGCTAATGCAGACGCTAGTGATAAACAGCTTCCTTTTGGCAAAACCAAAGCAATTACAATCTAATAAGTGTTACACCCCAGCAGCTAAATAATTCATGATATTGGCAGAAAGTTTCTGTTCTATAAGTCTTTTCAGTCCAATGGAGTGAGATGTAAATAGTTCTGAGGAGCAAGATCCATCTTCTCCCTTATTAAGAGGTTATTGTAAATTAATAGAAAAATGTTCCCACATACAGGGTTTCCCAGTGCATATGCCTGAAAACCACATAATCTAGTGCTTCAAAATCAAAATGCTCTTTCTTTCATGGAATGGTTTCATCCCTGATGAATACTAAAAGTCTAAGCTTGGCTTCAAGTAACAAAGACCATTTTCTGCACAATGATGAACGATGTACTCAGAGTGGGTCATTTAACAACAAGTTACACACAGACTGTACACTTTTCCAGGCTAATAGTTTTATAACCAGTAATTGCTTGATTTTGGTGCCTGACATCTCTCATTGAAAAAGATCTTTGCTCATGCTGAAAGAATACCAGGATATCTGGAAAGCTCAGCTCTTTCTGGGCTCCTGTCAGCTGTGTAATGTATTCCAGGCTGGTGACACCTACCTTGGCAGCAATGGTTGGGGAATTCAAAGCATGTCCCTCCCTTGGGAGGCCTCTGCCCATTTGATAAAGGCAAGTGATCATTTTATCTTTTACTTAGTGGTATTCTATACCAAAATTAGAATAGACCACATAGAGTAGGAAAGAGCTATCAAGAAAGCAGCCCACTTATCCCAAAAATACTCATTCTTGCTTAGACTGGTGATTTTTCAGAAAAAATCAGAGCAGACAACTTGCACTTGCTTTCTCACTTAGCATCTGTACTCAACTATAACCTTTTGCTTTCCTGGACACTTCCATATTTTCTGGTGTCTTCACCTTTTCCTGATTCCTGAGCCCTCCAATGATGCACAGAGGGGATACATGGGTGAAATTGTCTGGTGACACCAGAGGGAAGGTTTGGTATGGAAAGCACTTAAAATGGCTGATCGTTGTGCTCTTCATTCTACTTTTAGCAGTAAAAGCTGTTCTATGCCAGCCAGCCTTCCTGCTTTATGCCCCTGTGTTCCTTTTTTTCTGGAGAACACCAGAAAACCAAAGCAGCAGCAACTGGGGTTTAATTGGTGTAACCTGAAGAGTGTCCAGTTCCCATGGTGTGGCCCAATCTCTGTGAATAAGATAAGCAAAAAATCCCCATTATGAAAAGATTTGTTATACCTTCCAGTTCATTGGATTTGTTCCACATTGAAATGACATTTCATGTGGCCAATTTCCAGGAGCACTAAGCCAAGCTTGCTTGCACGCTGCCTAACCAGGAAAGATCTGTGTGATATGAGGTGTGTTGATCAGATGCAGAGCTGGCTGCTATCTCAGGAAAAGAAAAAGAATCTGGCACCAAAAGAGACGAGGGCTCCTTCCTGAAAATTATATCTTGAATGTCAAAATCATGAATTTTAATTCAGGTGGTTTTTGTTCGAGGCCTAATGACAGATAATCAAACCACTTTATTTTCTTATACTAATTCACAAAAAGGCTTCAGATTTGCCAGACTCAAAGGGTTTTTTCTCTTGAATATATAGATGCCTCTAAGAGAGGTGAAAAAAATCTCCTTTTGGAACATTTCTCTGTAAAGAGGAAGACAAAATCTTGTGGATTATCCTTACTTCAGCTAGGGAAAAAAACCATCAATACTTTAATTCTCTATTTTTTTTCCCCACCAGATCTTTTTTCCCTAGAGGGAACTCCGTAATTATTTAAAACAAGGACAACAGAAGTTTTCAACTTCCAAAGGTGTAATTCTTCTATAAATCTTAAATTCTATAAAAATTCCTGAGCTGTTTTTTTTGGTTAGACTCTGCAACAAGAGCCACGTTTACAAGATAAAATTGTCAGATCAAACAAACAGATTCAGCTATCAGTGCTGGATGAGCTCAAATCCTTATTGACATAACTTGATATTGACCCCAGGAGAACAATTAATTAAATGGCCCCAGCAGTGAGTGCTGAAAACATTATCTGCAATGGATGTGTCCTTGTTCTGTGTTTGGTCTAATCAGCACAGAGAGCAGCTAAGTAAATATTGTTATCTTCACCACCTTTGTCTCAGTATAAAAACATGAGGAAAGCTCTGCTGCGGTTTTCACCATCACTGATGTTTCTGAGAAAGGTTTTTAAATTCATATTTAGAGCCAAATTTTATTTTTGTATATGTGCAAAACCACTGACATCACTGCAAGCATTGATCAGAAGGAATGAGTGAGATCCTTGCTTGTAGTAGATTTGTCTATTGGTTTTGTGAACAGGAAAACTTACATTCAGCTTGACTGCCATGATGAATTCATTCCACAGTACTCTTTATGTTTTACTAAATCCTTTAGTTCTAATTCTTCCTCCTGTAATTCGACTGACAGGCTCAGGTAGGCTCACAATTGCAAGAAGAATCTATTGCATGCAGGTAATATTTTCTGCTGAGATGGAAAGAGCTGTTGTCCCATGAACTTTTTCTTCTGAGCAGTCAAAAATGCTCCCCAGGGAGACTCTGGGTGCCCTGGGCTCCTATGGATGGAAGCATGTTAAGTCCTTCCTCAGCTGTGGTGACCTCAATCCTGAATGAAGCATGCAGAAGGTACAATACCTTATTTTGAACCATTTTAAAATACAAAGCCTTTAAAAACAATCTCTGCAGAGTTTGTAGTCATCTATCTGCTCACTTTCTCCTTTTTCAAAGGTTCCTGAGTGTTTGAGTTTTTTCCAGCAGTGGCAGTGATGGAAGCACAGCAGTGACCGCAGGCATATTCAGAAGCAGGAGGGCACAAGTTCCTAAAATTTACTGGAAAAAAAATAAAGAAAACAAAACCAACAAGACAAACCCAATCCTAGGTCTGCTACCTGTGAGTGAAATGAGAACACTATTGTAAGGTAGTCTGGCATGTCCTGTTCCACATCCTGAGTGCCTGTGCTGTGCCTGCAGTGCCTGCAAGAGCACTTCTGAATGGAGCCGTGCCCACTGCCCCAGGCACGAGGTGTCTTTGACATTCACCAGCCAGCGGAGCTGCCTCGGGTGCTACAGGGGGCAGGGATGCTGGGTCAGTCCTGCTGTGAGCACTGAGAGATATTGGGATGCTTCTGTCACTGGTAATCAACCTGGAAAGTCAGAGGCTGTTGGAAAAGACACTCGAGCTGCCCTGGTGTTTCAGAGGCAAAAAGGAATTTGTGCTCAAAGTCCTTACAGCAATCCTGCATCCCCATCCTTCCCTAGAGGGAAGTGTGTGCAATGGAGTGAGTGCAATGCATTGGCTCCTCTGCACCAGGGGTGAGAGTAAAGTGTCCTGTGCCAACAGCACTGACATCCTTAGGGGGGGATAATGAAGGGGGCTGTGTTTTTTCCAACTGCTAATCTCTCTGCTCTGCCAGTCTCTGTTAGTTGCTGCCTCTTCCAGAAGGTAAACCATATTTCCTTGCCCTGGCAATAGCTGAAAAATTATATTTCACATACCCAAAACAGCTTGGAGGGATTTAGCCATGTAATTTCTTCTGACATTAGGGGACGAAACATGATTAAAACTTAGCTCGGTGGCCTGAAATTGTCCCTGTGGTGTTTTCACCTTATCCTGGCACCAGTGATGCCTCAGCATAGCCAGGGCTGTTGGAGGCAGATGGGCTTGGGGCAGGGAAGTGACCTGCTACTTCTGCTCATCGCTGAGATTTCTCATCCTGCTTGCTCTGCACACACTGAGCATGAGAGTCTCTTTGCAAAATGATAATTAACGAAGTGGGAGGAGGTGTGAGAAGGAAGATGGATGAAGGGGAGGGTAGAGGAGGAAGGACTGGCAGAGCTTGAACTGTGATTCCTTGATTTTATTCTGTCCCAGCTTAGTTCTGTCTTTTCTAGTATAAATTCCCAGTGAAGTGCAGCACATGCTGTGTGGTCACCTCCCCAAACAGCTGTGGCCAGCCAGAGAAAAGCTGCATAATTTCTAAGGCTTTAACCTTTCATCTGTATTTTTTCATAAATACAGAGTGAGTAGTTAGCAGGGAATTCAGAGGCATCAGGACAACTCTTAAGAAAGATAAAATAATTGTCCTAAAACAGCTCCTTTTCCCACTCACAGAAAAGTGCTTGTATACTTCTTTGGGGGAAAATAAGATTTTTTCAGCCACCTCCTCTGCCTGAGAAATATGTGCTGCTGCTGCTGCCTCAGGGGTTGTTCACAGGAGTTTCCTGTCATTACAAAGAACAGGCAACTCTGAGGAAATATCAGAGAGGTTGGATAATTTTTGCTCTCTTGAAAGTAAGAAATCCAGGACTTTGAAATACCTCATTCCCAAGAAGCATTTTTATTAAAGTTTGGCCTTTTGATGTAATTCAGATTTCAGGAAGAAATTTTTTCCAAAAAAGAACATTGGACAAAAAAAATTATCCAAGTAATTTCTTTCTCTTTGCTCAGTACTAAAAATGACTATTATAATTGTTTCTGATTTTGAAGCTGAATTATAATCTGTAGTTATATGACTGTTGCAAGCAGTGTGTACATTATTAACTTCTGTAATAGAGCCAGTCTAGTTTATGTTTTTGTAAGGCAGTCCCTTTTCTCCCATCACATCATCATAGCAAAAGTAATTTCAGAGTTAATATCTGCAATTGTACAATGAGAATCCGGAGGGCTTCCCTCATGGCTTTTAACCCTTTAGCACATCCTCCTGAAGAAAAGGCACTTTGTGCCTGGAACAGCTTGGGAGGGGTTAGCTAAGATGAATTCAAGAATTGTTTTGGGGTTTCTCCCATCCTGAGGAGCATTCAGCTGCTCTCTGTCTTAAAGGGTCTCTGTGTTTCCTGCCTGGTGACAAATACCTGTCCCCTGCATGTGACAAATTTCCAGATGTCCTGAGGACATAAAGGCGCCCTTGTCCTCTCCACCTGAACTGCAGTGGAGGTGTCACCTCCAGCTCTCTCCTGCCACCATCCAGGGCTGTCACATTCCTGTCTGTTCTGGCTGGTTCCTGTGACATATTGGCTGAAA
Source organism: Polioptila caerulea (assembly GCA_013397295.1). Lineage (NCBI taxonomy): Eukaryota > Metazoa > Chordata > Aves > Passeriformes > Certhiidae > Polioptila > Polioptila caerulea. The sequence goes on along the minus strand of VYXF01002804.1, from coordinate 465,326 downwards.
TGGGAGGAAGTGGAGTGCAGCTTGTGATGCAAAGTCAGGCATTCACTTTTAGAATAAAGTTTGAGAATATTTTCAGTCAATTAATTGTTCTCTTCTTTCTCTGCTAATTCTTTCACTATAACCATGTTGATTTATCAGGGAACCAAAGAATAGCATAAAAAATGCATGAAAAAAAGGAGACAAAACACAGAGTACTGAATAATAACATTAATTTAAGGACTCAATATATTCCATAAGTTAGAGACAAAGTTCTTGTCAGAATATCTTGCTGGTGTTTTTTCCTTAATATAATAGAATATTTGTGTTTAATTATCTGTGGTGATAAGTGAGATCTGTGAAAGTTGTTAGAGAGACATTATTCAATTTTGCATTTACCCAGAAAGGAGATAATGATACCAATTTCATGTACATGTTCCAGTTTTGTAGTCCTTTTCACTAGAACAATAATCCAGGAGCATTTCAGAATCTTTCTTTAGCTTTACACCATCCACTGTAATATCTTAAAAGAGCAATCATTTCCAGAGATAACAAATTATCAAGCATAAAGCACTGGAGCAGAACAAGACAGGGGCAGTGGTGTTCTGCTTGGTTAAACAGAGAACAGGTTAAGATGCTGGACTGGAAGAATGTATTTAAAATGTATTCACAGCATCATAGCTCTCATGGACTGATAACTGTTCATGGTGACTTCACTTCCAGAAGTCACTCCTTGCTTCTCTCTCACAGCATGCAAACTGATTTTTTTTTCCTTTGTGGTAGTTCCCTAGGCAGCACTCTGGCAGCTCTGGGCTACAGTTGGTTCCTTCCCTTGGAAGTAAAAACCCCTAATATTTTCCTGGGTCTGCAGAGTCTGGAATGGAAACTTTAAAGAATTTGGCATGTTCCAAAACAGAAGATGAGGTGTGCAGTGCTGTAGGTGCCTGGGAGCTTTTGAAGGTCGGGGTCTCACTTGTGCTGCTGTATTTTAGCACAGCTAACAAGGTGTTTGAGGTGAGGGCAGGTCAGGGATCACAGCTCTGCCCCTGAGTGTTCTCAGACTGGGTTGTTTCACTAGTTAAGACACATCCAGCTCTGTGACAACTACTCCCTGGAATGCAACACAGCCTAATTTTCTAAGCTGTGAAGCAAACTGTCACAGTTTGGGTTCCTCCTACCCTTCCAATCACAACACATATTGTATTAGTTCAGGCGTGATTCACACACTGAATGTGTATGAGCTCCCTCTGAGTGTGTTTTACTGAAACAAGCTTTGACAGTCGCTAAAGATTTTCAGTGGTAAAAATATATTCCTTGTGATTCAGGCTGTCCCTTGGCTTGTTAGAACAGCAGAGCAATATGTGTGTCTTGAGATATCCTGGGCAAGAGGTGCCTTCCTCTGAAGAAACAACTCAATCTGCTAAAACTTCTTTTGGAGGAATACCCAAACAATGAATATGTTTGTTTATGACCATAATTCCCACAGGAAACAGTACCAAGAGGTTTTATCTCACTAAGTTACTGCTCTGGAAATATTAAAAGAAAGAAAAACTCTGACTCAAACCTGGAGCTTGGAGTTAAACCTCTCTGAATCCTGGGAGCCCAGAGCAAGGTTTGCTCTTGTCTGGGAAACTGTCCAGGCAGAAGGTTTTTATCCTAATAGAAGGACTTGTTTACATGTGCCCATTTTCTTTTGCTTCTTCTGTCAGGAACTTCTGTATTTGCTCACACTGTGTTATGTCTGGCCCCAGGAGGAACTGCCCAGGCCATCTGGAAAGCAGCTTCAGTTTCACATTTCATTTTAATAGTAAAATGTGAAGGTATTGCAATTCACATAATTCTTGTGCCTGATTTCTGTTTGTGAATATTTCTGTATATAAAATCTACAGCAGTACACAAATCACTTCTACTCTCACCCATAGTCCCAACACCCTTTCTGGAGAACTTGTGTCCATCTCCCTCTTTTCTTATTTTAAACTAGGAGATCTTTGGAGCAGTGATTTTTCTCACTCTGGCATCGTGTGTTCCCAAGTATAACACAAGAATGAAAGCTCTATTTTCTGGCAAAACTTATAGGGTTATGAAGATAACAACCTAAGAAAGATAACAACATTTCTTCTCATCCTTTCTTCACCATCTTGTGAAGTTATTATGGCCACCCATTACTCTGATTTTCCCGTGAATTTTGCTGGCAGAAGGGACTTTGTAACACTGCTCTGCCCCAGGCAGCTCCTCTGGCTTTGCAGATGCGCCCCCCCTCCCAAAAATAGTGAGATGTGGATCCAAGCAGGATCAGTCTTTTGTAGACAGTGGCTCAGACCTGAATTTGAAGGAAAATGGGCACAAGCTCAGACATCTGTAAAACTCTCCCTCAGTCTGACTGCCAGCATTGTGGAGCTTTTTATGTGTTAATCAGTGTCAGAGGAGATGATCCCCTGGTCTCAGGAGGGTGAATGCAAGTGTGAAATTCAGTGATGCCCACTCAGCATGTTACAGAATATTGTACAGAATATGGGTAAGAAATTAATCTGGCACAAATTGAAAAGTTGATCAACAGGTCTCGTGATTTTGTGCTGTGAATTTCCCCCTGTGGTAGTAGAGTTGGACTGAATGATCCTTGTGGATCCTTCTAATTCAGAATATTGTGTGAATCTGTCAATTGTGCCCACCCAAAATAGGAAATAAGACCTGCAGGGCTATGAGGTTACAGAATCCATGCTGGAAGAGTAATGCACCTCTTGCTATGCACAAAGCATCCCATGAATCCTTATCTCAGTGGCCAACCCCAATTTCTGGCTTCTGTAATGGGATAAGCTTCCACAGAAAAAGGTTTTCGTTGTCAAAATCCATTTTTTGACTCTATACATCTACCTGTTATAAACTATCACTCTGACAAGAATAAAATCCCTTTAAATCCCAAATGCTGTTATATTACTGACAGCCAGAACTCCTAATTCACCTGTCACCCAAGAAGAATTTTGTTCCAAGATGAATGTCTGTCACTCCTGTGTATTATTTTATGTATGAAAATCAGTGCAAAATTGCAAAATTTTAAAAATAGCTGTTAAATCACAGATTAATAGATTTCCACTTCTCTCTGCAGTGTTAAAATTAATGCTCTTTCTGGACTTGTAAGAGGCTGAGTTCTGCATGTTTCTGTAGAAAGGGGCACATCCAGGTGATCAAGGTTTAATTTTAACTAACATGATGCTAATGGGCTGTTACCTCTGAATGGGGAATAGGAAGTAAAAAAGTGATACGGGATCCTTCAGCTAAATATAGTGTGGACTTAGTCCACTGAGCAGTGTGTGCAAACAATTAGTACAGACATCCAAAAGATGTGACAGTTTCTTTTCTATGCTTTGTTAACACCAACAGCTTTATCTTAGCAACATATGAAATTTAGTGTTAATAGCAAATGAGTCACTCAAGTAATGTATTCTAAAACTAAAGAAATTTAAAAATGAGATTTTCAACAGAGGGGTAACACAATAGAAGATGTCAGGGAAGTGCAGTGAAGTACTGCTGCACACGTCCTACATTCTGAAATCACATATTCTAGATAATACATTTTTATTTTCATCCGTATCTCTAAAAACTAGCAAAAGTAAACCTGTCAATATATGTGGGTAAAAGGGACATAAGGTTCAAGCACTAGCTTGGGGCTATAAATCCTGCCTTGTACTACTTCAAGTATTTTTAATAAATGTTCATATTGAGGCTGAAAGATCTATAACTTTATATACTTTCCTTGGTAAAAATCCCATGTCATGATATATAGGCCACTAAAGAATGAATAAAGACAATATAACTAGGCCTGTTTCAGACCAGAAGATCTTGCTACCAGAGAGCACTATCATTAGCAAGTGGATAATTATTAGTAATTAATTTCAATAGGATTAATTGTTTTGTAACATCATCTTAGCTCCAGTTCTAAATATGAGGTTGTGAATATGATGTGCTGAACTCATCAGTCTCTTGAAAAAGCTGGAAAGTCCCCTGTGCTTGCAGAAGACAACTGTTAATGTTCAAATCACAGGGCTGGACTTCTCATATCAACAATATCCCTATCAGATCTGTTATAAACCTTTTTGGTCCAGGGAGCTGCTGTGAGTTTCTGACCTGTGCTACCCCTGCCAGCCTTACCAAATCAAAAGTATCTGGGACAGAGAAGCTCACCTTTCCTTCTCTTTCTGTGATAAGATGCAGAGAGCAGGCTAAATGAGGTGGGGGAAGGAAATAATGTTTGCTGGCACCTTCTTGTGTAGGTTTGAACCTGTTTTGGCAAGAAATAATTAGTGAAATTATTTGTATTGACTGCATAAACATTGCATGAGCTGCTCTGCTCAGGGGCTTTCTCAAACTGCTCCCCAGTGCTCCTCTGGCTCTGGTCCTCCCCTTCAGGCCTGTGTTGCCCTGAAGATGTGGGTGTCATGAAACAGAGAGCTTTGCATTTGCACCTTATTTTGGGGTGAGAGGGACAGTGAGGAAGTATCTTCTGTTCTTTCATTTCAGTGTATTTTCTATTCCTTGTGCGAACTGATAAAATATTCTGCACTGGCTTATAAGCCTTGTCCTTGCTTGGCTTTCCCCTGCTGGAAATGTCCTTAGTCATAAAAGATAAAAGCTTTTCTGAAATATATTGAACTATTCAAACCTTATCACATGTTTTCGTCCCTTTAGCAGGAGACTTTTAGCACTGAATATACAAAGCATCACCACTTGTAGATCTGTAGACTCTCGCTGGTAGTGAGAATGAGTTGAATTGTCTTTCTTTGGTAAAGTGAGAGATAAACAGGACACCTAAAGGTACAGCCCAGAGTGAGTATGCTGTTCTGGTAGAGTCACTGATTTCTGTGAAGACAAGAATTATTTCTGTGTATGTTATAAAAACTGATCAATGTGAAAGAAGATTCTGCACTTTGCAGTGACAATGTCTCCACTGAGAGGTCTGTGTGCTTTGCTGGCTATTCCCTGGGTGACTACAAGCCTTGAGACAAGCACCCTGGTGAAAATCTCATGTCTTTCAGACCCAGAACTCAGTGCAGCACATTATCACAGCTTCCCTGCCAGCACAGGAGGGGTCCCATGTGCTTCCCACAGCACCATTGGGAATCTGTCTAATGAGCCCTTCTGGTCTTCTGCTGGCCTAAAAAGCCATAGTGCCAAAAGTGGTACAGTCAGGAGAATTGTCTTGGGTGGAAGAACATGTTGTTCAATACAAATGCTCCTGCATGAGAAAGCAGAGGGAAGAAATGGGCCCAGTGTGCACAAAGGATTGGAAGGAACTCCCTGTTCAAGAACACTGCAGTAGGGGCAGGGAGAGAAATTCCTTCCTTCCCAGGTACATAAGGACAAGTGCATGCTACCCTGAGCAGCTTCAAAGCAAATAAACCCCCCACCCCATCTAAAAATATCCCCAAACCAACTCCCCCAAACAAAAAATCCAACAACTAGCTATTCAGCTTTAGGTGTTACTCACGCTGCTCAAGAGTGTGAGCAAAGGGAGAAGCAATCTGGCAGACCACAGGCTGTTCCATCCCTTGCCATCCAATGTTAGCCTCTCCTGGAAGGCTCACATGTATCCTGGATAACTCTTCTTACTAAACAAAATGTAATTTTTGCTGAGTTTCTTCTTTATGCCCTAGTTTCCACTTAAGAGTACCAGCCATTCAGAAGGAAAAGCCTCTGTATTTTCCCCCCATGAAGGCCACATCATTATATCCAGAAATTTTGTGCTCTTTGACGTTTCTAATGAGTAATGCTTGAAAAGGCTGGTGGCTCTGACTATTGTGTGAAGCAGTATCTGAGACTGACATTAGCAAAAAAGCTCTCAGTCCAACTCAGGAGTGATATTGCTGATGCGCCTTTCACGTAAGGCGTTTTATCCCTTATTCTTGCATTCAGATTGACGGATTTGCTGGGATTGTTCCCTCTGGGCTAATAGCTACAATTTCTCTTTACATAGAAAATTTAAAAGGAGTAGTACATTTGATTGATTTGTTCAGGAACTAGGTGTGATTTTTGGGGATATATTTGAAGTGTCAGATGTTGAAAGCTAATTGCATATTTAACTGCTGAGCTGCACTGAGGTTTAACTTCAGGACTGAGGGCCAGATGAGTCACTAGGTCCACATGACTGGCTAAATGCTAATGAAGCAATTCAGCCCTGTTTGTTCAACTTCCACCTGATTTTGTTCATGGTTGCATTTTTACCTTCTTCCTGCCACCAGGCATTCCTCCCTGTGAACAACTTTGCTAACAGCTCAAACTGAACTTTGAGATCAGCCAAGATGTTTTGAGAAATCGTGCCTGCCCCATCTCTGCAAGTGTTCAAGGTCAGGTTGGATGGGACTTTGAGCAACCTGATCTAGTGGAAGGTGTCCCTGCCACGGTCAGAAGGGGTGGAATAGGTGATCCTTTACAACCTAAATCAATGCCTCAGCCCATGCAACTTAAGATTTTAAAGAAAAGTTGTTTTCAACTCATAAGCCTACTGAAACTTGATCTCCTTGTTAACATGGTTCCCATGATAGATACTCTCCTGCTCAGCCTATTGACTGCACAAAAGTCTTGGTAAGAACTTCGTTTTGGTAGAAATTTAGTTTTGGTAGGCTCATGAGTTGGGGTGGCAAGTAAATCATCAGCCTTGAGGCAGACTGCATAGCTTCTGTCCCACAGGTGTGTGGAGGCAATGGACTCAAGGTTGATCTACTCCTGGTGAGATCTGGCCTTGGATTATTTACTCACCTGCATGTCTTCCCACCTTTTCATGGCAGCCTGTCTGTTACCTGCTTGTTTTTCTCTCGTATTTTTCCCTGGGTTATTTTCCACTGTTGTTTTTCTCACTTAGCCTGAATTTTAAAGGAAAGACTTCCAAGGAATGATATAGTATACTTGTCAGTGTCTTGGGACAGAAGAACAGGCTAAATATAGTTTTAGAAATACTTTTTTGCCCCATCTTCCATCATTCCATGAGTTTAAGACAGAACTACGATTTCAATGAGACTCTTCATGGGTCAATGAAAAATGAATTGAATTCCCCATCTTTCCCTGCAAGAATAAGCATTAAGCTGTGAAATGTCACATCCTTATTAGAATGCCAAGACCACTACTGTCTGTTTCAATATTTTCATGAAAGACAGACACAGAATAATTATTTTTTCAGAACAAATACTTGCTACAAAAACACCCCCAACCCTTAAACCCAAGAAACCCTACAGCAAGTCACACAGTTACCAGTGGCTTTATGTTAAATAATTCTCAATTATATTACAATATCACCAAATGTGACATACTCTTTCATATGTGAGGAAAGTGAGGGAAGCACTGCAAGAGAAGCTTGACCACAATATTTTCCAGTTTATGTTGCAAATCTGTAGGTGGGGACGTAAGTGTGGCTATGTGCCTACACACATGTAATGTCATTAAAACATTACATTGTTCCAGTATTCCTTTATAAGTCTGCAGTTACTTGTGTGTCCTTTGTTACAGGCACATTATGCCTATATCCCATATTTTTAGCTTTTACATGGCCCATTTTATGTATGTAATGCCAGAATAGATTAGGAACTGCAGAGCTGTGCAGAAGGGGCAAGTGCAGAACTAACACCATGGCACTTTTCTCTCACTGCCATATTTCTGTCCTGACACTTTTCTTTCAGGGTTGTGCCAGATCAACCTGTCTTGAGGAATCTGGGGTTTTTTTTTTCTTTTTTTTTTTTTTTTTTTTCTGGCTTTAATTTTTTTAAAATGAGCTGCCTTTGAT